>QVNV01007520.1:0-12740 GCA_014825455.1 Pseudomyrmex pallidus | reverse complement strand
CGAATCATCTTAGTGCAATTATTGCAAAATCGTCGTTATTCATGATGCCATTTTTGTGCAATATTTTCACACTGTGTCCTATTGGGGTTTAGAATCCCTTTAAGTTAGGCTATAAGAATCTGCAATAAAAAATAGGGAGTTCTATTTAAGAAAATCGATGTGACCTTGACCTTACCTTGGCGGCGCAATCCAAGGTCACAGTAATATAACCAGTAAATGGATCTTTTTAAATCATACTACTTTTGTCTGAAACACTTTTCTGTAAAACTTATATTTTCTGAGATATCCAGCCGTCCCGGAATTTTTGACACATGCTGTATGTATGTCTATTAATATCACATACACATGTTTTAAATAATAGTATCGTTGTAAATGCTTTTTTTGATAAAATGTTAATTCATTCTTTTTCCGTAGGTTACAACTGTCCGCAAGTGAGCCAGCCTCAAATGTCGCTCTCAGTGGATCCGAAGAATGTCTACAATCCTCCAAGTTCCTTGCAATATCCGGGAGTGGAAGAAGACTCGCCGGTTCGCCCCGAGAGTCCGCCTAGTACTTCTTCTAGTCACAGCGATCTTAGCAGTCCTAGCCTCAACAGAGACTCCGAACTTGAACTGAATCCAAAAACTCACGAAGGCTCGCAATCCACGAATGTAAGTTATTGTTTACGAGAGCTTCTTCCACAATCTCTCTTCTCCTGCCTTTCTCTTTCTCCCCTTCTTTCTCTCTTTCTCGTTTTACTTGTGTGCACTACATATTTTATATTCTAAATGGTATCTTATACATAACTCATATATTTATGGTTTTGTTCAATCATACAACATCTCGAAATCTAAAAATCAATGATAATAAGTTTATATATGTATATATAGTTTATGTAATACAACACACTAATTTTACATTAAATTCTTTTTTATAGCGATCATATTAATCACACAAAAAAAAACTATTTGTAACTACATAAAACAGTGCTTGGAATTATTTGCGTTTTTATATTCTAAAACGTTAAATTTACTTAAAAAAAATAAAACAGTCATTAAATATAATTGAAAAAAGTAAAATGCACTTTTTACATTGCTTAAAAATTATACCTAACAATTTACTTTGTAATAAGTATAAAATAGACGTGATGTTTTATTTACCGAAACAGTTTTCTGACTGGTAAACACAATTATAAGTTTCCGGATCGGCTGCCGCGCGTTAGGTAATTTCGCGATAAAGATGTACTCATCACCGACGATAGAAACTCGGAAACATCTAACGGATTGCTTGATCATAGGATAAAGAGGAAGGTGGTAGCTTTGAGTCAGACTCCGCGTCGACAATAACACCGCGCACAATCCTGAGTGCACAAAGTTCAGTAGGACAGTTCACAGGGATAAGCATGGGATCTTTAGGCACTCAATCTTCGCTCAACGACACTGAACGTCCTGCTACTCCTCACAGGACCTCGCGTATCAGTAGATATGTCACTCCTGTGAGTCATCTCCATGTTACCTTTAACTAACTCTGTCTCTCTCATTCGAGTGTGTCATTCTTCGTGCCACTTCCGATTGATCGTTCAGACTTGCTGTGATGCATGATAGATGACTCGAATGGAGCACCGAGACTTGTGCAAGTATTGCGGAATGCTTGTCCATAATCTCTCTCTTTCTTCTTCTTCTCTTCTTGAAAATATAATTATTAAAAATATTAATTTCAAAAGAATGTTAGCTTCGTATCTTTAATTTGCGGTTTTGTAACTCAATTTCCAGTTTTGTTTTAATAAAATGAACGTTTCACTGATCTGATGTTTGTAAACTCCTTGCACGCTCATTTCCCAAAACACAAACGTATATAACAGTTTTCATCCTGCATTGAATGTGTTGTGAGACTGACTTGTCGAAAGTACATATCAAATCTGTATATTGCATTATTTCTTTTCAGCATGAAGCGAACGAATCATACATTACAACGCACATATGTTTTTACTTTTTTGAGTTGTTCTTTTCCTCTACTTATATAAAAAACACGTATTTGTATACACACTTGTTTCCACACTTCTTCTCTACTGACATGTATTCATTAAAATCTAAACTGCGCAACTTTGATTATCGAGGTAAACGATATATTCACAAGTACGACTGGTATTTAGAGATATGCAATTGTGATGCACTATTTGAGTTCCAGTAAAGAGAATATACAATGATGTTTCTGTATATAAAAAGTAAAACTTTTTTTCTTATAGATTCAAGTTTGTTGCGTCCTCAAGTATATACAATCTGTTTAATCTAGATCTTAAATCTCTATCAATTTAATGTGAATAATTTCTTTTTAGAGCATGATAAACTTTATTATCTTGTATCTCATATAAACGTTGAATAAGGGATTAGACTATTGTAAACAGTCAGAGAATTGACTCAACTTTGTCATGTTGTTTTAAAGATATAAATAAAAAGAAGTCATATGTGATCATCTCAATAAACGTGTTTGCATAAAATGTCGTACTTTCAATGCTTCGATATTTCTGCGGTCATCTTGAATTGATGACGTCAAAAGCAGGAAAATTACGCGATGAGTTGAGTCCCATCATTCTAAAAACTAAAACTGTTTACAAATGTATAACATGTAAAAAACTTTTTGATTTTTTGACCCCGTTACAGTGGCCTAAATCCTTAAATAATGTAAAAGATCTCAGAAGAAACGGCGTATTATTTTTTAATAATGTTTGACTACTTATTTCCAGGTAGCACCTACCGGGCCGGGTCTGCAACGCCAGCCGAGCGTCGGCAACGTTCTCGCGAGAGCTTCTAGCTTCAGCACAACTGGCGGCCCGCTCTTGCCACGGCAGATCAGCGCGGTTACTCCTTCCGATCATCAAGAAACAACGAATTTGCAACGTCAGATTTCAACAGGCTCGACGCAGAAACAAAATGACGGCGCGATGCAACGGCAAAACAGCGGCGGCGCGAGCGCAACCGGAAATGGAGTTCTCCGACAGGGATCGCAGGGTTCTCTGTTTGAACAGATCGCAAGCCAGGCGAAAGATTTAGTACGCGAAACTACGAGACAAAGCAGTCAGGATGGAATACTCGCGCATATGGACAAGGTATCGCAAAAAATTTACATACTTTTTTTGTATTGATCTTGATTGTTTTTTACGGAGAATTAACCTACACCCAACAATTTTGAGTGTTTTGCAATTTTGAGGTCAAGTCAAATGTATAGGCCGGTATTCATAATCTGCCCCAATAGGCAAATTGTGAAAATATGTATTGCACAAAAATGGCATCATGAATTAACGAAACTTTCGCAATGATTGCACTAAAATGATTCGCCATAACGCAACATTTTTGTCAGAAGAAAATTTTGTAAAAGTTAAAATTTTGTAAATAATATTTTTCAAAAATGAAAAAAGTCTAATTTAGAGTATAAATATTTTATAATATTTTTATTTTTTAATGCATAAAAAAAATTATATAATTCAATATTTGTGACAATATAATGCAGCAAAACTATTTTGCAATATTTGAAACATTTTTGGATAAAATATTTATACTCTAATTAATAAATTAATTTACTTTTTGTTAATTAGTAATAGTGATGGAAGATTTAACTTTTTACGATTTCGGAATTCTGGTCGAAACGTGATCAAAAAACGTTAATTGATTGTATTAAAATACTCAACACAATTAAGCATTATCGAAAGCTTACATAAATCTTATATAGAAACTGTTTTGATTCTGGATTTAAGATTTTGCTACATTAATGTGAAATATTTTATTTTTTTTATGTTGCAATATTTATATTGTGCATTTTTATAAATACATACATGAAGTAATTTGAGTTTTTCATGTGCAATTTTTCAATATTTCTACATGTTTTAAACATCACATAGCTGTAAGTTTTTTTCGAATTATTAGATAATTCCTTTTTAAATTTAATTTTGCAAATATACTGCTAAGATGATTTGCCATATTGTTAGTGTTTTGTCGAAATAGTATTTGAAAATTAATTTTGCAAAAATTACAAATATTTTATAAAAGATCAATGTTCTTACTTCTTAAAATATATCTATTTAATTGCAAATCACAATTTTTATGCAAGATTTTGTCACATAATTTTATAAATGTTTTCCTATCAGGGTTAAGATCGTCTTAGTTTATTTTTAAATAGTGTTCGAGTCGTTTCACTGGTTATATCTGAAGATAAAGGCCAGGTTCGAGGGTTCTTCAGGGAGAGCGCTATTTGTATCATTTTATCTTTGTTTACGTCTAATGAACGAAAAAGATAGAATGACGCAAACAGCGCTAATAGCGTCTCCCTGAATTTAGCTAAAGGCTGCGTTCAAGGAGCGCACTATCTGCGCTATTGCATCATAATAGAATGATACAATAGCGCAAATAACGCGCTCCATAAACGTGCAGCCAAACTCAAGACAATTTTTAAATAAGATTTGACTATGAAGGAATACCGGCTTTAAACTCTATTTTTTCAGAAATCTTTTTATTGCTTTAAAATTAATTTTCTAAAAAATTATTTTTTTTTGGCGTTCTAAACCGGAACTTCTTAATTTATTATTTGTTATAGCTCAAACATCAGGCGAAAGAAAAGATCACGGAGGCAGGCGAGGATAGCCTGTTCGCACCGTTGGAACAGGTAAGTTTTATTTTTCACGAAATATTTTGTCAAATAAAAAAAGTAATATAGTCATTGTTATGCTAGGACATAATATTATATGAGACATATGTAAATGCATTTCATTGTTCGCACTTTGGTTTCAATTAGTTAACGCAACAAACTAAGAAAGCGATGGGCGAGGCAACGAAGTCGGTGCAAGAGGTGTCGAAGACCGCATTAGAAGCGAGCAAAACCGCGGCGGGTGTCAGTAAAAATACGCTCGACGATTTGACATATGTTGGTAAAAGTACGTTGGGAGATTTAACTAAAAGTGCCAAAGAAGTTGCCGCGAAAAAGGGTTTGCTCAAGGTATTTTTTACAGTTCTGTATAAATCTTATATGTATAAAAAAAATGAACCCTAAAGTTTTTGACTTCTTTTTTACGTTAAATGTTTATTTATAATTCAGAGTCTTGGAGAATCTCAACAATCGCCTACACACTCACCATCGTCTCCCAATGCGACACAACAGCGAAAAGATTCGATCAGCAATCAGCTAGTCGCGTCGGACACGCGCGGCGGTGTCGGGCGAGATTTCTTTAGCAATATTAGTAGCGATCTGAATGGTTTTGCCGCGCAGACTAGCAGCATGTTCAGCGATTTGTTCGGTGTGTCCAAATTTCATGATATATTACAAATATTTTATTTATTATTGATGTACTAATAAAACGCTTCTAAAATTTATAGGTAGTAAAAGTAATTCTAATCGAGGCGGTAGCTTCTTCCCGCAGACTCAGAAATCGAAAGAGAAGACCAATCCGATTCTTCCCCCATTTCCGAAAGGTATGAATAATATCGATATGCATTTAGTTTCGATTATAGGTAATTTGTGGTCAAATCCGAAGATAAAATTTAATGCGATAAAATTTGTATTTTATCGATAGTTGCAGGAAAAACAGGATTAGTAGAACGTTCCTCGCTGATAAAACACTCTTCGCACAAGGCTAATCAAGAAGACGTGCAGAGGATGCAAAACGCGGAACGTTCTAGCACAAATAGCGACAATCAAGCCTTCTTGAACGACGCAAGTATCTATTAATATAAAATTAATTTTTATAATTCTTTAATAAATATATATTCTTCTTCTATTTCAGGTGATAACGAGTGTACTAGCTGGTGAAGGCGTTGGTTGGCTCAAGTTAAATAGACTGAAAAAACTAATGGAGGATGAAAACTATCGGGATCTGGTCGTGACAAAATTGAATAAGGGTCTCAATAGAAAAATCAGTCCGGATGATCACATTGACGATGTGGTAAATTTTCTAGAATATCTTAAATGCAGACGCATCCCACACACACACACAAACGAACAAACATATATAGAGTTTGAATTTATGATAATTGAATTATTTTATTTTTTATTTTAGGCCATATCGAAACCCGTGTACAAGGGAATGTTAAAGTGCCTTCAAGCAGTAACGCATGGTCTCGCACATACATACAATAATTTCGGACTAGGCGGGATGGCTTCTGTCTTCCAACTGATGGAAATCGCTCACACACATTACTGGAGCAAAGATCTATCCGAAAGCGGTTTCGACAGCTCTTTAATGTCACAGGTGCGCGTTAAAAACTTACAATATTTAGCCTATTCTACTTGTCTCAGTTACGGAGTTTCTTTTACTAAACTCAATAAAAAAACTACAGATTGCATCAAATTTGGTAATTGTACTTTTATAACGGTATACATTTGCGATCAAAATGTTATTAACTTATATAATTGAAAATCTTGTATGTGTTTTGCAGGCGTCCAGCCCGTTTGGAAGTAGAGAAAACTTGAAATCTCCACAGTCTCCAAATCAGCCTGACTTTTCAGATATCTCACAAAAGTCGGGTATGTCTTTGGCAACCATTATTAAAAACTCTTTGACTTATAAATATAAAATACCCTGATAGGAAAGTGACGAAATCTTGCATAAAAATTGTGATTTGCAATTATATAGATATATTTTAAAAAATAGATGTAAAAACATTGATCTTTTATAAAATATTTGTAGTTTGCAAAATTAATTTCCAAATACTATTTCGGCAAAACAATAATATGGCGAATCATCTTAGCGGTATATTTGCAAAATTAATTTTAAAAAGAAATTATTCAATAATTAAGAAAAAAACTTTCAGCTATGTGATATTTAAAACATGTAAAAATTATAATTACACATGAAAGAATCAGAGTAATGCATGTATATATGCTTGTAGAGATGCACCAACAAGCAAATTGTGAAAATATTGCACAAAAATGGTATCATAAAATGACGAAAAATTTCACAATGATTATGCACAACGACTCTTCTCTAATTTTTGATAAATATTATTTACAAAATTTTACTTTTACAAAACTGTTGCGAATCATCTTAATGCAATCATTGCAAAATCGTCGTCATTCATGACGCCATTTTTGTGCAATGTTTTCACAATTTGCCTATTGAAACTAACAAATGACTTTTGCGAAATATTAGAAATACCTCAAGTACACTTGGACACGCCACAAGCTGCGCCAACAGACACGAGTCAATCAACGACGGACATATTTCTGGACATGTTTACAAAAAAAGGAAAATTTCTGAGCAAGCTGACTTCGTTCGATTCAGAGGTAAGCAAAATTTTGCGTTAAATTATTGGAAGACGCGTGAATATTTCAATCTTAAACTCCTAAATTCTAATAACAACAAGTTGGTTAGGCATCGCAATTGTTGAATACTGCAGGAGCAACTGTTGAGACTGGTTACAAAACATACATGCCCCCCTTCTCCGACCTGAAAGAGAAAACAATAATTTTTCTATTTATAATAGAATAAATTTCAAGCAAAAAGTGATCACTACTGGAACAATTACTTACTTTATCGGTTTTAAGCACAGTTTCTATAGCGGTTTCTTTGAAAAATCTATTTAAAGAACAATTAGAAATGCTGACGAAATTGTTGAATTTCAATTCGTAATTGTAACGTGCAAACGCACACGTGTGATGTGTTTTTTTTAGAGTGGGCGGGGTGGTGGAACGGGGAGCAGCGAAGCTTTATCCACAGACGGAGGTAGCATTATCACTAATCCTGCTTTTCGGCAAGCGCACCAAGCTTCCTTCCGAAGCACCGTGTCTGATAGCGAGGTCGAGCAAGGCAATGTAAACTACCTACTCTGAATTTAGTTTCTTAATTACGCTTAGTTATTATATTTACTCCGTAGTGGACAATACATATCTCTTTCAGTAGCATCGTCCATTCCCGTAATGTCAAATCGACGTTAACTCAACTCCATCCACACGAAAAATCGATATCAAATTTGCTGAAATGCGTGTTAATCGTCTCTGCTAAAGCAAATTCAATGAACCATATGACACTCGAATGCCTAGTGCACTTTTACAAACGCAGCGATTCCCTTCGTTTTCCTTGGGAGTTTTCCGTAGTTCCAAATACTCGGATCGCACTTCCACGTTGTTGTACTCATCGGAAACATGAATGGACGCTGATAGATCGCATAGAAAATTGTTATCAAAGGGTAACAATTAACAATAATTGACATGCGGACTTGAAGTCGTAATGAAGTTATGATATTGTAAAAATATATTAAAAAATTTTATAATAATGTAATTATTATTAATGATACATTGTATACTAAAGTATATAAAAACAATTGTGATATATACAATATATATATGTAGATATATCGCACAATGTATCTCTATCAAGTTACCCTTTGACCTTAGAAAGATTATGTCGCAATTAGTTGTGAATGAAGTCTTAGTTTGAATACCTTAATCGCAATTTCGACGGAACGTCGATAGAAGATAAACTCCCAAATATATATATATTATTGCTTTATTAACATAATTTTTCATATAGATTTTTATTAAAACATTTTTGTGACGCTATTAATTTGATTCTTACGCTGTTCTGTGATTCCAGTTTCCTCGGCAAGGCAAGCAACGTTCCGGCAGCGTTTGGTCCAGCAAATCGTCTCTGAGCACCGGATTTCGGTATCACGGCGGTAGCTTAATGACCACGACGTTGCCGAGTCCGGAAGCTGCGAGAACGTATCTCTTCGAAGGTACACAGGTTTTTTTTTTTTCATTATTGATTCATCATTGACGCAGACGACACAATTTATACTTCGAAATTTGTTTTTTAAAAAAAATGCAGGTTTGTTAGGAAAGGAGAGATCGTCTTTGTGGGATGAAATGCAATTCTGGGAGGATGCGTTTTTAGACGCCGTCTCGCAGGAACGAGACATGATGGGCATGGATCAAGGACCCGGGGAAATGGTGGAGAGGTAAAGAGATACAGTCACGCTATTTGAATTAATTCAAAGTCATAAAATATTGAAAAAATACGAGATTTATAAATTTTAAAGATAATAACAATTCAAAGATAGCGCAAAGTTGTGTGTGTGTGTGTGCAAATATACTGAAATTGTTATTGCCTTAAATATGCAAACATCTAAAGCACAATTTATTGTATGTACTGTAAAAATACACAAACTTATTTATAAATAAAAAATGTAGATATAAGAGTTTGAGCGAAAGTGAGAGGAGACGGTTGGAGCATGAAGAAGACAGACTGCTGTGCACACTTTTACACAATCTCACCGCTATCTTGGTCATGCTGAGTGTGGACAAGAACGAGCTGAAACGGAAGGTGCGCAGATTGCTGGGCAAAAGTCACATCGGCCTCATTTATAGTCAGGAGTTAAATCTACTCCTTGATCAAATAACCAATCTTGTAAGTTCGTTCAATACAATTTACAAAATTATTTTACCGTTTTCTTTTTCATGAAAATCTTTATATAAGCTGCACGTTCGGATTTTTGCCTCAGCACGGAAACGACATCGATTTGAAGCCTCTTACGTCACGGCAAATGCACCGGCAGTCGTTCACTGTGCACTCCGGAGTCGATTCCGAGGGCGATCTGCGGTTTCTCGAGGTTCGCCACGATGGTCTCGTGCTGAGATCGGTGAACGGTGTCATAGTCGAGCGTTGGTGGTACGAGCGTGTAGTCAATATGACCTACAGTCCGAAAACGAAGGTTCTGTGTTTGTGGAGGCGAAGTGGGGGCAAAACCGAATTACATAAATATTATACTAAAAAGGTAACAAAACATACTTTTTAACTTCTAGTTTCAAAACTAAAAAATGTTAATATATAGCCTTTATTTACATTTTATATCATAACTTTTGTTAATATTCAAAGTTTAATTATTTATTTCATGAGTGATTATTAGAATTCACTTTCTATTAGCGGAAATATTGAGAGAGATCATATTACCATCTTTTTTCTAACTAGATTATCTACAAGGACCGCGTATTACCACTTTCTTTATTCTAGAAAATTTATGAAAGATATTCTTCACGAGATATTAATTATCTTATCCGATTGTTTCTCTTTGTCAGTGTAAGGACGTGTACTACTGCATAAAGGACGCGATAGAAAAGGCGGCGACTCGCGGGCGAGGCGCAAAGGAGGACTACGAGCTCGGCGGCGAGTTTCCGGTACAGGACATGCGAACGGGCGAGGGTGGACTCCTGCAGGTTTGCATGGAGGGAGTCGGTTTGCTCTTCGCGAACAGCAAGGTATGACTCATTCGCGTAGAAAAAACTGCCCTTACGTTGTATAGGCGATGCAGGAAGAATCGAGAGAGTTTAACTCTCTCGAGGATTTTGCGGAAAAAATAATTCATATCTATATATATATATATATTCTTTTTTCTACATTCTACGTCCAATTGTTTGTGTCATGTTGGATCGCATTTGATATCATATATTATACAAGTTTATTAGAAATTTTTTTTTTTTTTTTTTTTTTTTTTTTTTTTTTTTTTTTTTTTTTTTTTTATACAATACTACGTTTTGATTATATAATGTCGTGTTTCCTTCTTTTTCTAAGCGATGCTGTCGTTTATTTTTTATCGACGCTAATGCGTTATAATAATGTGTCTATATTTCAGCGAGATTAAACATATGCCACACACAGAGAATATCTTATGTTATCACGAGCTTCGTTCGTAAAAAGAAATTTATCTTTTGGCCTGACAATCGCGCAATTGTTTTACAAATGCTTAAATGGAGATTAAAAAAATAATAATAATATATAAATTAATGAAAATGCAGAAAAAATATAGCGGTAATTAGAATTGAATAAGATAGGGAATCGTCGTCCAACCACTGTGTCTTCTTTTGTTCACATTTCTCTCGATCATAGAATACTCTCTCTGTGTTTTTTCTCATTATTGCATTGATGCAAGGACCACTCAATATTACCTCCCACTGCTAGCCACTATAACTTGCTTAATTAATTAATTTGTATCTCTGTCGGGTTCGTCAAGGTGGTTTGACCGGCGAATGTTCAAGTTAACAAGTTCCAAGCTTTCTCGTAAGAAACGCTCTCTGTATATAATTTACCAGAGAATTATATGCACACAAATTAATTACGTTTGCACACAAGTTACAAATCTCGTATCGAGAAGATGGAAACTTGTCACTTTTTTTTTTTTTTTTTTTTTTAATAATTAGACTTTACTGTGTTGTAACAAAATCGTGGTTTTTCAAAACAACAAAAACACTCGGAAAAACATCTCAGTTATTAAAAACAATAACACGTATATACTTTTCACAACGCGTATTAAGATTTAACATTTATTAAATTTCTATTCTTTCTTTTTCTAGTCAAAAATAAAACTATAAATATATGTTGTGATCCTCTCTAAATTTTTTTAAAAATAATATTTGAAATGTTATTAAAATATTTAGTTACATATATTTTGAATATTTTTATTTAAAATACTTTATTAACGTGAGAAGAAAAGAATTGCACCACAAATAATGAAACAATTGGACCATCTCCGGTACTTTTGTTATTTACACACGCGCAAAAAAAAAAATTCTTAATATAAATAACTTTTTTTAATAAGAGAAAGTTTTTCTATACTCGTAAGCATCTTTTAATCAAGAACTCTACTGATTATTCGTTTATAGTACTGTTTTTACGTAATTTGCGCACTCTCGACAAAGGCACAACTTTTATTACAACTTTTCCGATGTCTCTTCTCGGTTTATATATTTTATTAGATAATATTGTGTTCAGGCGTTATTTATAATCAATGTTTTCTTGCATGGAAGCTCGATGTGCAGTTGCAGACTCTTTTATCTGTATATTATATAATTATTTATATTACATTTATATATTATTCATTATACATATATTTATATAGGAAAAAAGCTATAGGGCGTTATATATATATATATACATATATATACACACAGACTGTCTTTTCAATACTATACTCCTATATCTTATCATTTGTATTGAATGTTGGATGCTATATTATATTTTTTCAATAAGTCTATGACAACTTTTTTATCTCTGTCGTGATCTCACATATACACGCGAGGAAAGTCTATTCGCGGTTCGAGAATAAAAAATGAGATTAATAAGAAAATGAAGATAACAGCGAGAAAAATCATGTGATGAGACAAGAAATATACAAAATCGTTATTTTACACACTATCTCACTCTACACTGCGAGATAAGAACGTCTCATTACATTTTATTAGTGACGCTAATTTCGACACAAATGACGAAATATGTGGAATATTATTACGCTCGGGATGATAGACTTTTCTCAGCTTGGGGAACTTTTGAGATGGTCCTTGAACAATGAATATGCTGTTTAATCGATTGGCCATCACGTTAGGTAATCAAAATGTAGCTGTAATATCATCGTATACAGCTCTGTATCTTCTTTCTCTCTTATCTATCTCTATCTCTTTCTTATATATATATATGCTATATATTAACTGAGTGGATATAATTGTATTACCAAAGATTTTAATTTTATGTTTTTCTGTTTTCTGTTTCTTGTCCCGTCCATCGACATTGCCCCGCGGCTGGGCAAACAGGATTTCGAGGTATCAAATCAAACTAAAAAAATCACTGTCTGTTATATAAATTCAGTATTGACTATATACTCAATGTTGGCCGTGTTTTCCGGAGATGCTTATTTATTTTTACCATTACTTTTGGCCGTATTATTATTATATACTATATATATACCATTATATACTATATATCTACCTACATTCTCTTAAATTGCATT
>QVNV01007509.1:1061-37166 GCA_014825455.1 Pseudomyrmex pallidus | reverse complement strand
CGGCGCTGATTGGCTTGATTTATTCAATAATTACTCCTTTATTATATATAATAGAAAAAAATGGTTCAGGACTTTTCGACTCAGTTTTAGTTCTTCTACCTGCCTACGAGAGATGTTAAAGTCATTCTGGGACACCCTGTATATATATAAAAAGAGAGAATACACTTTTCCAGAGACTGGTCGCAGAACTGCTGGATTTTAGTTTATCGCAACGTTGCGCCGTCGATTGTTCTCATTATCAATGTATGTTAGCCCCGGTTATCAATGTAATTAGAATAAGCGCGATCAGCTACGTAATTGAATCATTTGTGAGCTTAAGACCATTTCGACGGTTAAAATAGCGGTAACTCGATAACGATCGCGATTTGCTATGTGTAATGCAGATTAATTTATACGGGCTTAAGCTCTTGTATGTGTTCGCTCGTGGCATATGTTCCGTAAAGCTTATACCTGTTGTTACGCGACGTTGTTTCACGACTTGTACTATTTAAATATTTAAAAGTCTTCAGTGCGCGTTGCGAACAGCTTTAATCGATGCGTTTCTGCAAGCTATTCACTTTATTCTTTGATTTGACTCATCTTGAAAAATAAGGGAAAACGATTTCAATCAATTCCGAGCAAGTTGATGACATAAGTACGAGGTGCAAAAGAAAAATATAGTCACACGTTACAAAATCGAATACTTTTATGATTTAGCAATTGTTTAAATTTTCCATTGATTTTTTTTTCTTTTGCCGCATGCACATGAGAGATTTCGCTGGTCGCGATTTTGCTCGCTATTTTCCTTTTATTTTTATCGCGCAATGACTGTTATACGGTCTGAAAAATTCTCAACTGCTTTTTTTCTCACTCTGTATGCGCGACATAATATAATAATATAATGCGCGCTTGACTCGCACGCGAGATAAAACCGATGCGGAGCAAAATTAGAACAAACGCGCGAGGGGACGCCGCGCCGTCGTCGCGGCGAATAATTAATTCCACCGCGGACGAGCATAATTAATTCCAATTTTGCTAATAGACAGTCTCTCCCTCGAGGGGAAACTCCCCGAACTCTTATCGTCGCATGCTTCGACAACGATTCCGTTGTAATACGACGATCTGCGGAAATTACAAAGAAAGCCGCACGTCAGCACGAACACACGCGACGTATATTCGCTCGCTCGTCGGTGCTTCGTTGACATTCGTGACAAAACGTGACGGCCGCGCATAATACGTGCTCATGAATACAAATGTGAATTCTACACAGTTCATGTTTGAGCGTACAGGACAGCTTCGAAATTATCACTCGTACTTCACATGACGAACATTCGCATTTTTCTGAAGTTAACTTCGAATTTATTTTTCTCTTTTTGACGCATATGTGTGAAATATCGTGAGAGAGAAAGAGAAAGAATCAAATGAGAAATAAAACATGAAATGATACGTTGTAAGGTTTATAAATAGGAAAAATTGCATTCATTATATACTTTGAATTCTGTAGCAGCAAATTCATACGACGCACACAACCGCGTTATATCCTCGTGCATGTCGAGCGGCTTGGCGCACCCACACTAAAGCGATCTTTTCGCGCGCACACGTGCAACCGTTCGTACGTACGTGTATACACACTTGCACTTACACCTGGCTCACAGCCTGACACAACACGGGTAAGGTAGCTTGTCAGACAGGTATTATATGTAATGCCGCAGTCGTGGTTGTCGTCGGGTTAAAACTACATCGTGACTCCCCGGCTGCTCTTCCACTCACCTTTTTCCGTCTCTCTTTCTCTCTCCGTCCGGAGTCGTTATCCTCTGTCCTTTACTCTCTCTGCGGTTCTCTTCTCTCCTTCATTGCAACCAAAGGTCTACTTTACCGTCGTTCCCTCGAAGGCGAACCGAGTAGCTGTTTTCTTCACCGCTGGATTCCCTCGCGAAGCAAGGATAAATGAACGGCCATCACTTGAAAGGAACCAAAAGCTTCCATGTCAAAACTGAGAAATGAGTAGCCGAAGTTTTCCGCAAACAGAAATACGTGTTCTCTCTCTCTCTCTTTCTTTCTCTATTTGTCTGTGTTGTTTGAAATTTTCTTAACAATAAAGAAACAAATTATTTTTACAAAATAAAATTAAAATAAAGCCCAATAAAAATAAAATTGTCTCATTCAATACGTTATCGATCTTTTAAATGCGTCTGTGATACTGTTTTCATGCTTTGTTCTATATGGGGAGAACAAACTCGATACGACGAAGCTAAACACACAGAAGGGAGTTCCTAATGGCCGTCTATAATAGCAGATTAGGAAGTCCATAAATTCGTCGAATTCCCAATTGAATGGCCGACCAATCTGTCCGAGGTTGCCATCTATCCGAGTTTTATTACTTTCGTCGCTCGCCTCTGATATCCTGCTGCTACGTTCTCCTCCTTCACCTTCTTCTCTCATTCCCATAACTCTTCCCTCGCCCTTCGCACTCCCTCTTTCTCTCTTTCAATACTCGCGCTCTCTGTCTTTTCCGTTCCGCTCGGCTCGCTTCGTCCTCTTCCACTTATTTTCATCTCCTCGTTACTCCTTTCCTCGCCGATCCCTTTGATTCTCCTCTTCCCGACGAGACACAAGAAAAAGACGAGATGGAAAGAGAGAGCTGTACTGTGTTATGTCGACGAGAGAAATAAAACTGCGGCGGAATCTCGGGCACGTCTGTTCTGGTTTCGCGGCTGCTGCCTCTTCGCGCCGCCTTACTTTATAGCGAATTCATTTGCTCTCCCGCTTCCGCTTCTTCCGTGACTTTTCGTTCGCGTCATCATGATCTTTATCATTACATTTAGTAACGTTTTTTAATTATGTCGCAACAAGGAAATCTTTGTAAAAGATAACACAACGTGAATAACACAAATGCGATTTCCTAGAGAAATAAAAGACCTTTGAAATGACGAGATGGTATAAATTGAAAAGCTCAAAGTTCTACTTATAACAGAGCACACATTCGGAATTACCGAAGAATGAGATTTCGTCTCTTGCGATTAGTGTCTTTTTCCTCAGCCGGAAGAAGAGTCGTTACTTTAAACTTGCATTACTCCGCTTAACGAGACACGTCGTCAATCTGCTTCTTATAATAGACACGTTAAGCTACATCTCCGCCCGAGAGGAGAAATTTTCCCAGGAAGCGGGCGATTAAGAGACAAGGGAGGAGAGAAGAGAGGAAGCGCAATTTCTTTAGCTTGCACGCGAGCAACGTCAATTACGTAAGGTATTCGATACGCGTGGATAAGCAAACGCGGGTTTCGAACGACGACGGCGAGAACGAGTGGTATCTTGCACGCGGCGGTGTTGGCGGTGACGACAACATCTCGCGTCGCTCGCAATCGGTCCCGATTTGCATCTCTTCGCTTTATAAACGCGGCGCATTAATAATTCCGCGAAGCTAACAGGTTAATCTCCGGCAATAAATGTCATACGCGCGAATGTGTAATTATGCGTGCGTGCGCGTGTAACTAATGACCGGCTGAATCGGCCGACAGAAGTACTTAAACCACCGATAACCCGTATCGCAATAACACGCGCCTCGGTTACATATGGCGCGCTCGGATTATACAGATACCCGCACGTACTGCAAGTCAAATATTCAAGCTTCTGCTTCTCGAGATATCAATATCAAAATTTTATCTGTTTGTAAAATATAAAATAAAACGCGATAGAAGTACGTTTATCTTCTTAAACTATAATTAATGTGTGCGCGCGCATAAAGATGTATATATCTAAGAAACATTACGTATATAATTTTTGTAAAATTAAATTTATATTTTATTTTTATTCGCTTGATCAGACGGAGAAAGAGAGAGAGAGAGGAAGTAAAGAGCAGAAAAGTCACTTTGTCGAGAAATTTGAAACCGTGTGTTTAAGACTCTGATCTTTATGGTATCATGAACACGATCTGAAACATCTTGTACCAAGGAGCATTACGCGAGATTGTGAAAGCTACACGAACGGCCACCAACACAATCGCGCGTATTCCCGTGAGCGAGGTGTGTATCGTAAAGGCGTCTATCTCCCATCGGACCTGGTTTTGTCGATGTCAGAGTAGTTTAGTCGGATCACAGAGACGTTGATGAAAGGATCTCTCTCTCTCTCTCTCTCTCTCTACAGCTTGTTATCGATCTTCGAAACATCTCTCGCTTCACCTCGACGGAATCCTGTTCATGCTCTTTCTTGTGCCTCCTTCTCCTCGTTCTCTTTCTAGCCTGCCCTTCGTTTCTTGTCTCCAGTGAGTGTCGTTTCCTACCGGTTTTACCGAGAAATTAAATAGGAAATCATTACTAGAAATGGATTTGCAACTGAATTCTCAATTTACTTTTTCTGTACAAAATTAATCCTTTACACTTTTTAAATCTCTAAAACGAAATACAACAGTTTATTAAAATGCGACGAAATAAATAGCAAAGAAAAGATGGACGTGTCAAAACATAAAACAAAATTGAAGTATAATGAACTTCAGGTTTTATTTTTTGATATCACGGTATTACTCACAGTAAATTACACGGAATTTCCTTAATAAACTGAACGTGAAATAACGCACCGGGAAGAAAAAAAAAGATTTCTAGGCTCTTGAATACAGCTCGTTTCTGAAAGACCTTCTCCGTCGCGACTGCGAGCTCTCAAGCCAAAAGGAAATCCACTTATTTCCAGACTGATCTCGGTCGATGTTGTCTCTGGACGCCACGGGCGATTCGCGGTGAGGACAAATAACGCTGCTCTGTGATTTCACGTTTCGCCTGGCAGCTGCATCGCTCCGCTCTGTGGAATTTATCGAGCGCGATATCGTTGGAATATCATCTCTCTCTGACCGCATCTCGCAAGAATTATTAACCGCACAAGTCGGAGATATTCCTAAATATTGTTTGAAAAAATTCCAATACACAGAAATAAAAATTTAAATATAATTATTTAAATTTTTTTCTTTCAAAATTCTAATTCTTATCATAAAATCATGTTAGACACTGAACGTCGTATACACTCTCGAAACATGATGTTTTCTTCGATGTCAAATAAGCAAGACATCTTGGAGTCTCGCGAGAGATTTCCGTGACGAGCTTTTAGTCCGAAGAGAAACTCGCCCCCCGAAAGCCATCCCTCGATTTAGAAGTGGTGTTCTCGACCGCGATCGTGTTGTCGCACGAAGGGTGAGTGTAGCAACGAACATGATTTCGCGCGACAGCTGCTATGACGACGTAGAGCCAAGAGGGACATCGCACGAGAGTATCCGCCAAGAACTATCAGCTCGTAACTTTACGACGAAGCTTTTCTTCCTCGTCCGGCGAGGCCCTTGGTTTCTTTCGACCGTGACCGCAAATCTCCCGTTTCGGAAAACGGCTCTTTTATCGTCTATCCGCTTCACGAAGAGGAAACCCGAGGCGGATCAGCCCCGCTACACCGTTCTCTATATTTCTTATAAGCGACGGACGAATAATGCTGGATTTGACTTCACGGCCAGCTGCCGGCAACCGCAAGATTGTCGGATTATTTGTGCCTTTATTTAATTCTGAAGAACGCAACAACAAATATAAAATGTGACTTGTCGTACAACTTCAGGAGAAAGTACTGCGTAAAAAAATATTGTCCTCTGCTGCAAGAATGTTGTATCCTCTTATAATTTTCAGTAAAATGAATTGTATGCAATATTTGCGCGCGAGTAGAAATCGCTTTGCTCTTTCTCTCTCTCACTCTTTTAGCTTTTTAGTTTCTTCAAAGGGAAACGTTTATCGACGTGAAGCCGTGTGTCCAACGTCTCTCTGAGTTATTAGCGACTAATTAGTCACTTACTCTGTACTTGCTCGTTGGTCGGGGTTCATGTAAAAAAAAAAAAAAGAAAAAAAAAAGGAAGTAGCGCAGGAGACAGAGGAGCGAGAGAGGAAACGAGACTCGGAAACGAACGGTATGAAAAGGCGCGCGATGAGGGTGAGATGCGTGGATTTATCATCATCCCTCGGTGCCGGTGCTCGCCCATACGTTTATCTTTCGCGGTAAATGGGAATGACGTCGACGCGCGCGAGGGGACGACTCAATCAACCGAGATGCCTCGAGGTTTCCACCGCGTGGTGAGAAAGAGAGAGTGAGAAAAAGGGGTGGAGAGAATGAGAGAATCACGCCGCTGGGTGGAGAGAGAGAGAGAGAGATGCGTCTGACAGATAGAGAGAAACATGATGTCATGTGGCTTTTAGGAACTTGGTCGCCTTGGAACTTCCGCTGTTTTTATTGTCTTTTTTTTGTGTCCGCTTTTATTCTCTTCTTGAATCGGACCGCTCCTTTATTTCGAATCTCCGATTCACATCTCGTCCACTCGATGATAACTCACAGATGTGAACGACGAGCTCGTTTCGAATGACAATCTTCAACATTTTCATTCGAGAAATGGGACTATCTTTATTTTTATAAACGTACTTCTTGTGAAAGACAATATACTTTTCGAGACAAGAGATAATTCAAGTGACAGAACCGAAAAATCTCAAATCTTTGACGTAAAGACAGTTTGTATTTTTGAGCGAGACTAACTTAGTTTAGCGTCAACTTTCAGAAGAAAATAATAATTGCTCTCTTTTCAAATTCTTCTTTCTTGTATTAGATAAATGCTCCTATTTATATCGAACACGAAAAACGTTTTAAAATCGTTTCAAGAAATATATTTGCGCGGAATTTCTTCTTTCTCGCACAACACTACTACTTAGTTCAACCGCGCAACCTGCATTTGCCGCGGATGTTTTGACATTTAAATCCAGTCCAGTATCCCGCAGAGGCGATTCGATTTACGTCGAGTCGACTCTCGCCATTACGCGAACGCGAAAGCAATTTAACCGCGCACTCGACGCCGAGAACACGGGAGTTCAAGAGAACCAATGCGACCAAGAGAACACCTGCAGCATCATCGTCGAGATCACCTGCGAAACGCCGCGTTTTCTTGCGGCGTGCAAGCGGACCGAGATATTTTCAATTAGCGGCGCTGATCGCGCAAGAACCGAGGAGCGCGGAGAAACGTGAAAAAGATAGAGAGAGAGACGCGATTTGGCTCGTCAAGTTGCCACGAGACTTATTACGTGATGAAACTGCTCGAGGGGTTCCCCGAGGGTTAAAACCGCTGTGTTTTAGGACCGGTTTTTCTTTTACCGCGCGGTCTTACGCGTTGCTGTCTTGTCAGCGAAACGATGCGCACAGATGCGCTTCTTCGTTCCGCTATGAGATTTCGTCGATTTTTCTGTTTTCTTGTTTATCCATTTTTTCAAGTTACTCTGCGTGTGGTAATTATCAGTAAATAAAATTGCACAGCAATTATCTCCATCAGTGAATACAACATCACGGTGTCACGCAACGAGTACAAACATTGGCAAAACTCGACTAATATTTTTCACTGCTGATTTTTACTAATATATTTCTTATTTTCATTACAGGTGTCTTAGTTGTAAACATTACTTGGAGAGGCAAAACATACGTTGGTACCTTGTTGGATTGCACGTTGCACGATTGGGCTCCACCTCGCTTTTGCGATTCTCCTACCAGTGATCTTGATGCGCGAACACCAAAGGGCCGTGGAAAGCGGGGTCGTGCAGCAGCAAGTTCTACTCCCGGCAGCGATCTGAGCAACTTTACGGAGACGAGAAGTTCCGTGCACAGCAAGCTGCGTAACGGTGGCAAAGGTCGTCGTGGTGCGCAGGGTTCGCCCGCGGCCAGTCCGAGTTCGGCAGCATTTGTGCCACCTCGACCAGACCCAGCGGGCAAACGGAAATCGCGCGGTCCGGAAGAGGAGCAAGAGAAGAACAAGCGACAACGAGCGCCGCCGCCTACGCCTCCCAGTGGGTCACCTCCTGCCAGTCCTGTTTTGCTTGAGTGCCCCGAACCGAATTGTAGCAAGAAGTACAAACACATCAACGGGCTCAAGTATCATCAGAGTCACGCGCACGGATCTGCCGATGACGAGGACACAAAGGAGGGTATCACCAGCATGTCGGAGAACGACGAAAGCAACATCGAAGCGCCGAGTCCGGCCACGCCGGTAAAATCGCCTGCAGACAAACCGGAGGGCACACCGGTAAGAGCGGCGAGTCCACCAGCGGCGGGACTGCCACCAGAAACGCCACCTCCACCACCTCCACCACGTGTACCATCACCTAGCATAGAACCACCCACGCCTGTTCACGTGGACAAGAGTATCGTGAAACCGGGTGTGTTGAGGTTTGGTCAAGATGACCTGCCGGCACCACCTGCTTCCGCAGCGCCTTCGTCTAGGCAACCACAGTCTGTACAGCAGCAGCAACAGCAGCAACCGCAGTCACAGCAACAGAATCAATCATCGTTAGGTCAATCGAATCCTCCTCAGAGTCCAAGTCCCCATCCGAGTCAATCACCAAGACCCGTGCCTTCGCCTCATCCGAGCACGAATATTCCCCAACCTCTCAACATACCACAACCGCCGCAGCCGTCACAGGTGCAGCAGTCGCATCAAACGCAAAATCCGCTTTTGCAACAGGCGCAGCAATCGATGCAACAAGTTGGCCAGCCGACGCAATCACAATTACAGCCTGGTGTCGGCAGTCAGCAGCAACAGCAGCAGTTGCAGTCATCCGTTCAACAACAACTGCCGCCGGCACATCAATTGCAGCCTGTACAGCATCCTCTGTCGGCTCAACTGGGTCAGCCTGCGCAGGCTCACGTGGTGCAGCCGTCCAGTTTGCAACAGCAGCAGACCAGTTTGCAGAGCATAACCAGCCAGCATCCAGGTCTGCAAAGTCTCACCAGTCAGGTGTCGCAACAAGCGACAGCGGGTCTGCAAACGGCACCACCGCCACCGGGTCATCCGGGTCAGAGCGTGCCGTCGCATTTACAACAATATCCAAGCGCCGTGTCTTTGCACGCCGCTGCGGCAAAGATGCCGCAGTTCAAGGTCAAACCTACGGCGGCGCTCATGCCGGAGCAGGACAAAAACAAGACAAGCGCGGATACGCGCACTCCAAAGCCGCAGGGATACAAGAAGAAATCGCGGAAGTCACCCGGCGGCAGTCCGCATCCGTCTCCAATGGAAGCGCCGATCGTCGACTCGGCGCGTGACGATGTGCAAAGTCCGGCCTACTCCGACATATCGGATGACACGGCACCGGTGCTCGAGGCCGAACCGGCGGACAAGATCAAGCAAAGTCAGGACAACAAAGACAACAAGACCACCGCGCCCGCGCATCTGCCCACGCACTTCGGTATGTATTCGTATTATGGCACACCGCCTTATCTTGTGCCCAGCGTACCAGAGAGCAAACCGGTGGTGGAATCAAAGCCGAGTGACCTCACGCCCAAGCAAGACATCAAACCGCTCAACATACCGCAGATGCCTTCGATGGCGAGTTTGCAGAGTGTCGTGTCAGAGAAAGAAAAAAAAGAGCTGAGTCAGCCAGTGCCTCAGCCACAGCAACAGCCACATTATTATGGCGGTTATGGCGGTTACATGCCGCCGGGCTATCCCTACCAGCCTCCGCAGCCGGTAACGCAACAACAGCAGCAACAACAACAAAGTCAGCAATCGCAGGAGCAAGAGCCGCATGAGCAAAAGTCCAAGATCAAGCAGGAGCCGCAGCCACAGCCGAGTTTGAAGGATAAACAGCATGAGAACCATCAGATACTCAAAGAAAGTATTGAGATGAAGAGTCAGATGAGTCCATACCACGTTTACCACAGCTCGCAGAGTCAGCGCGCGGCACCGCCACCACCACCGCCTGGACCCGTTCAGGACGACAGGAGGTATTACCTGTATCCGGGCGAGCAAAGAAGAAAAGAAGAATCGAGTAAGCAGAGCCAGCAGGCAAAGGCGCCACCGCCGAGTCCGAAGCACCAGCCGAAGCAAGAAAAACCACAGGATCTTGGCAAGAGTGAAGATTCTAAGAGCAAACAAGAGGGTGTAAAACCGACGATGGAGACCCAGGGACCGCCACCGCCGCCTACCTCGCAATACGCTTACATACACCCCAGTTACATGCAGCCGCAACACTATAGCGCGCTGCCGTTCGACCCAGGTCATCCAATGTACCGCGGTCTCAGTCCTATGTTGGTAGGACCATACTCGAGTAACCCCTATCTCCATCAATTGCCCAGGTATCACGCACCGGAAGATCTCAGTCGACCGCCTGGCAAAGCGTTGGATCTGCTCCAGCACCACGCTAATCAGTATTATTCGGCGCACAAGATCCACGAGTTGCAGGAACGCGCGCTTAAGTCGCCGACACCTAAAACGTCAGCGGCGTCTGCAAGCCCGTCCTCTGCAGGTCCGACTCCCGCCCGACCTCCGAGCGGTCCACCTACATCGGTTGCAGGACCGGGTCCGCCACCGGGTCAGGCTCAACAACCGTCTAGTAAACAACAAGGTCAGCCGGGTAGTCAGCAACAGCAGCAGCAGCAAACTGCAGTGGACGCTAGCGGTGGTAACCTCGGCAAGGACAACAGGTCGCCACCGCCACAGCGGCATGTACATACACATCATCACACCCACGTGGGTGTCGGACTAGGTGTGGGTTATCCCCTTTTGCCGGGACAATACCCCGCTCCTTACGGAGGTAAGCCTCTCGTCAGACCCTGACAGTAAGGCGACTCGCGGGATCCAGCAAAGCCAAAACTGAAAAGAGAGAAATGCTTCGTTTCCTTTTTATCTTTTTTTTTTATTTTTATTTTTTAGAAAGCAGAAGAGACGGTTGAGAGAGAACGTGGAAGAGTAATCGTTGCACTGTTTCAAAAAATATTGTTAAAAAACATTGCAAAAATATTGCAAAGAAAACGAAAGAGAGAGAGAGAGAGAGAGACGAGAGTGAGGAAGAAAACTGCTGGAGTGAGGAAGCATAAGAGTGAAACGCATGCGAGTAGGACAAATGCGTTTTCGTTGTGTCATTGACTACTTAAACCCTGAGAATTGATGATAACGACGATAACGCGAGCGTGTTAAGAGAAACATCGTTTTCGCGACTGTTCTTTAACATTATCGTGCGTTTCTCAAACGATGGAAGTTATTGTGTGTCTGACGACGAAGGTTTTAGGATTATGACGTTTAAGATTCAAATGTATGTTAGGGATCGACTTAAAGTGCTGCAAGTTATGACCGTAGTTCGATATACGTAAGCGTTTATTGGCGATGTAGATCTTTTTAATCGAACGAAATTAATAACTGGCCTCTTTTTTGTTTAAGTGAGCAATGCAATACGACTTGTAACGGCGTTTTTTAAACATATACGTTCGTTGACTGATGTGTTCTCTATTCGATGTCGAATTGAATAGCACGAACCGATTTTGTAACGATGAACAGATATTTTTGATTTTGAAACGAATTCAGACGACGCTGTCGTTCGACAAAAACGGGTAAACTCGGCCAGATATTATTTAGAGCCTGAGTGTATTTAAAACCGTACACCATATTGGTGCATCAAAGATGAAAGAAAAGAAAATAAAACGCGAATCCTGATCTTGCAACAAGGAACTCGTATAGCCGGAAAGCCCTCTCTCCGTTCGAGAGACGATCCGCGCGTCGAGTCCTCATTGAGGTACTATTTTATTACCAGACCAATAGGAGACGATGTTTCTTTTTTTGTACAAAAGAAAAAAAAAAGATTAAAGAGAAAAAAAAATTGATTGAAATCGTTATTACTACGTGGGGGACTCCAGTCGGGACCCGAAATGGATGCTGTAAATAATTTATCTCTTCGACTTGTACATTCTTCTCGCAAGCGCGAGAGACGAGTGAGAGAATGCAGCTCCCTCGTGCTGTAACGTTGCATTTTTTTAACGTGTATACCTGATGTTGCGGGTGCACACACGTGTTTTCTCCGCTACAGACCTCTAGATTGACAAATTGAAAATTTATTCTTCGACGAAAACGTCTGAGAAGAAAAAAATATAAAGCGTTGGAAAAATACATAAATTTTTTAATCAAGAAAAAATATTGTTTTTGTTTTGTCTCACTGTTAAAAATATAAATAAATGTGTTGTGATACGGCATATATTTCTCGTTATTTTTTAGCAACTGTAGTCGAGAAAAAACGTGCGATACCCGAAACTAATATGTACGTATACATATATACATATTTACGAGTAGCGACCGACTGAATATTTTGGAAATATTTGGAGTATAAATGCGTAGATTAGCTATATATAATTGTAAGCTGTGTACCGCAAAAGTAGGGCGCAAGTAGGGATTAGACGTATAGTTCAGACTGTGATAATTATTTATCGTGCTTCTTTCCGGGACGGGGGAAAAAAAAAGATATAACAGAATTTTATGATTCAGACTGCGCGACCTTATCCGGGTGGTGGGCGTTCGCGTGTACAGTAACGACGACGATAACGACCTCATCAAGCTTGATACCGATGCCAACCGCCGATGTAATATTGATTGCGGCATTACACGAGGAAAAATGCAACCCTTAACCGACTGTTACAAATAATGCCAAGTCTTATTTACAATTCGGCACTCGGGCAGTATTTACGGTCATTCCTTGCGCATATAAACTGAATTCTATATTATACAATCTGTTTTTGTATTATGTATTATTAATTAACACTTTACTTATCGCTCGCAAATGAGGCGAATATCTATTTTTCATTTATTAGTGTACTCGGTTTTATCGTTCGATCGATAAGCGCCGCCAGTAAAAAAAAAAAGTCTATTAATAGATTTTTTAGTAAAGTGTTAATGTGAAAAAAATAATAAGAAAAAAATTGATATATACGTGGTACACATGCGATTATAGAAAACGATCTCAAGTATAAGATGCCTGTAAGTACTGCCGATTAAATTCTTTTTAATTTGTAATGTTGTATTCTTGCGATATGTAATTCGTATCCCTTATATATTATATATATATGTATAAAGTAGAGATTACTATATCATGCGCGATCAGGAGAGGTAGTTCTCTTCCGACCGTCTTCCTCTACTGCGCGCCGTTCTTCTTTGGCCTCCGTCAATAGCGAGATTCGACTCGTATATAGCACAGTTACTTACCGATTATTCTTTTTGTCGATGTGACAATATTATAGTAATAGGCATCGATGCTGGTATATAGATTGAGCCGCGGAAACCGAAGAGGAACGGTGCGCGATAGCAGTCGAAGAAGAACTACTTCCCCTGACCACGCACGATATGATGCACTCTGCTACATGAAAAAAAAAAAATCCTTCGTTAGACGCCGATAGTCTTCCATAAAGCTTCTTTTGCAGCAACATTTTTTATAGTTTGCAATTAATGCAATTTTGAGTTCAGTCGCGGATAAGCGTCGCGCTTTTCTCCACGAGAGTGTTGTTCGGAACTTGTAGTGTTTTAAATGTGTATATTTATTTTTCGAAGAATAATCTTGAGAGGGGAAAAAACACAAATTATTGCATTATATAATCCCTTCCGCAATAATTTCTTCGGTTAAATATCGTCCATTTTAATACCGTTTTGTCCTTTGTTAAGAATCCTTTGGTTGCCGGTTCTCTATTCGTTGCAATAATTTTACGTGACGATGAAACGAGAAAACAATATATGTGTGTGCGTAAAATTTCCGCAATTTATGTTACAATAAAAGTAATTTCGTTTCTAATGTTATTGTAAATTGCGATAGTTATCGTGAACACATACACACATCGAATTACAATATTGTAATAAATACATACGAGTTTTCATTGCTTACCTATATTCATATGTGTATTATTTTTGCTGTTAACTGAACGACACTCTCGTATATGGAAAAAACGACAGCTATTCAGCGAACTTAATTGACCAAGTGTACGCTTAACGGAGCCAACACTGCCAGGACTCTCGTGCGAACGGGAGAAGTCCGCAAATCACGCATAGGGAATGCATTATTTAAAGCTGCTGAGCAGACCGAACGCAATATTGTTGTCAACACAAGTTATTTGATTTTTTTGTTATTATAGTAACAACGACATACGAATTTCTTCCAACTTATGTTGCCAATAATGAGAGAGAGAGAAAAAATTGCGCTTTAGATGCACGCCACTTCGTGCTTTCCCGTTACTCCTCTCAGACACATATCCTTCGTAATTTCCCCTCGGTAGTGATGGAAATAAATTGGTGTTTAAGTATTTCGTAAAAAAAAATATACGGGTTTTTATTCGATCGCGATCGAGCTCGAGAACGATGACGTTTTCTGAATCGAAGTTTGTTGACGATCGTCTCTTGGCGACACTCTATATTCAATGTGCGATATTTATATTCACGAAAACAATAAAATAGCAGATTCTTTGTTCTCTTCTTCTATATCTTAAATTGTAATTTATCAAATAAAAGTGTGACTTTTGCTTTCCTACTTGGATAGTTGGATATCTCGTTTCCTCTCGTCCTAGTAACAGGGTCCGATATTCTATTCGAGTTCTCAACCTCTTCTCTCAGTTCTTTGCACATCAGTTTGAATATCACGCCTGTATATTGCGTACGCGAACGATGACAATGCAAGGAAGGTTGCTTTCTCAGCTGGCGGCCGAGAAGTATCTTGGTCTCTCGCTTTCGATCCTTAGAATTTCGTATAAATTTCGATCTTGGATGCCGCGGGTCGCCACCGTTTTCCGAACAGCAATGACAGAATCGCGCGCACTCGTTCTCGCTCTCGCGCGTTTAGTAGGCTCTTCAGAGTTGATTCGTGACGAAAAATTAATGGCCTGCTGTGTGTTGCAGCCGCAGTGCTGGCGAGTCAGCAGGCCGCCGCGGTAGCTGCCTCGGTGATCTCGCCATTCCCGCCCAAGTGACCCGCGGCCCCCGCCCCCGTTCTACCCGGCGGAACCGCCGGAGGCAGCTCCGCCGCACAGGCCCACCATACGCATCCGGCGGCGGCAAGCGGCGCGTCCGGTGCGGGACACCCGCACGGCACTGCCGCCGCCGGCGGCAGGCAGCCATAGGAGGCGTATGGGCGAAGCGAGTTGTCGACCAGATTAAGACCAAGGTGTAGCCGATAAAGAGGATGACGACAGATGGAGTAGGGACCCCAGGGTATTAGCCGCATTAATGGCTGAAGCTGTTCTTCATGTGCTCTGTCGAAAGCTGGGATCAAAGCTGGAATCTTGGAAGAGTTAATCTAGATATTAGAACAGTGACGCGATGACGACTGGCGTGACTCAAAATGTTCCTTTTTCTTTTAATACTTAAGAGTTGAAAATGGTATTAAAAACCGTTTAAACAAGATGACGTAAGAAATGATGACGTTGAGGATGTAGCCAATTGAATGAAAGTAAAATTGTTTGTCGCGCGTTGTTTGTTTTCACGAGACCTCAAGATAACAATATGGGTTGTCTCGTAATATTATAATATTATCTACTGATTGAAAACATTCTAGATTCATTGAATTTTTTTAAGACTGTGACGATACTAAATTGTTTGGTTAAAATAAGAAAATTAAGATTTTCCAAATTATCGAGTTTTTGAGGAAACGAATAAGAGACTGACCGACGCACAAATAGTATGTTCTCTCCTTCTCCTCTTATCTCCTATTTCTTTGTATAGAACTGTATTTATCTGTTGTGAGCGTAGATTCAACGAGACGATCGTTAGCAAGCTATTCTGCAGCGAGATGATACAGAGATCTATCGAACTATCAATGTTCGCTTTTACAAGAGAACGAGTTTTCTCTTTGGCTTTAGTAGCGAGCGTCGCGACGCCCCCATTGTCTGTCCGCGAGCCTACCACAAACGAAGCCAGATTGCTGGATATTCTTCGCGTGTACATAGTGTATAATTTAAAAAAAATAACACGTATCACACACAAAACGCGTAGTGTACAGACGTCTTTGGCTAGTTTTAAGATTAAGCAATTATATAATGAAGGAGAACTCGATCTTAGTTTGAAGATCGAAATCTCTGATTGTTCGCGAGATGAGTGTCCTCGGAGCGGGATCGAGCGAGCGATGCGCCTCATCCCGATGTGGACCGGGTTCGCTCAGTGCTACTCAAAAAAAAAAAAAAAAATCCTGCTTGACTCTTGAATGACTCATTCTAGCGTCTAGTCCTAGACAAAGCTTGTCCAAATAGGACTAAATAGCGGAGAATCTGCTGATATGTAACTTTTGACTGAGAAGTAGAGGGATTCGTATTCCTTTCGAAGTTTTAAGATAGGCCAAGTAGGATCCAGTCCGTACCGAGACGAGGTGGAACACTCGCGATGACGATCGCGAGGAGCAGGCGTCTCGTTAGACTGAACCGCGCGAGGAACGGCGTTCTCGACGTTGTCCTCGCGCTCACAGGACCGCGCTGGCATAGCAAATAAAATAAAAAAAATAAAAAATAAAAAAAAAAACAACAAATTTACAGAGATCGTAGATTTAATCATGCACCCACACGTGCGAGCGCGGCTCTGCCTCCAACTCTCGAGCATGTGTGTCGAAAAAGTAGAGTTTTTATCGAGCGTAGAAGCTTAGAAGCGACTATGTGCGTGCGTGTGCGTGTAGATGAGTGTGTGCATGCGAAAAAAAAATGAAAGAAACTAGCGATCATTTAACGATATACGATGAGATGAGAATAGCGAATTTTTGTGTGTGCGTCGACTGCCTTGTACAAGCATAATGCGTGCGTGTGTGCGTTTTTCGCGATGTACGGAGAAACTCGATGTCGATGTATTTTATTGTAAAGAAGTAAACATTTGTGTAAGAATTTATGCGAGCGCAGAATTTTGTAGACAAAAACAATTGTATAACTCGCTGATAATTTATCTCTTAGGGAAAATGAAAATGTTTATTGCGTATCGGTCGATCCTCTCCCCCCATTTCCCCTGTCACTAATGTCGATATAAACGCGATCGATGAAAGAATTATACGTCTCCTTACGAGACGTAATGCACGAGTTAGTCGGAAGGATGACAAAAGAAGAAGAAAAAAGTAAGAAGAGAGACGACACGTAACACGATAATTCTAAATAATTAAGTGACTGTAAATTCGATGCTAGAACGCTATTTGTTTACTACGATAATGGTAGTCAGTGATGTGCGAAAGTTAGGGAAAAAGGGACATGAAACAGGACGGCGTAGAGGAGAGCAGGGGCGAGAAATCTACAAAGGGACTAATAGAAAAAGAGGCAAGAGAGAGACACACACACACATACGATCACTTATACATATACATCTATATTACATATATATATATCTATGTATAAAAATCACATAATAATTGTTCAGTAATGACTATCATCATCCATTTTATATATATACATATTACGCGCGCGGTTATTGATTATTAATTATATTATTTTATTACTATTGTCAGATGTGTGACGTAGATAGATAGAGAGAGAGAGAGAGAGAAAGAGAAAAAAAAAAAAAAAAAAAAAAAAAAAAAAAAAGATACAAACGATCGATGATGCGTTTTTCATACAATGGAGAACAAAAACTATTGATGAATTGGAACAGAGGAGTGGCAGAATGCGATACACGCATTTTGCCGAACGTATAAAACGCATAAACAAAACTATGATAAAGACGTGCGCACATACTTACGACAAAGTGCGTGTGCTTCTCTATGTGTGTCTGTGAGAATGAGTGAGTGATTGAGTAATTGATTGAGTGAGTGAGTGAGAGAGAGAGAGAGAGGAAAAAAAACAAATGATTGAAAGAAATAAAAGTAATCCGCCTCAGTTTTAGTGAGGCGTTCAGCGGACAAAAGGGTGGGCTTTACAAGAAATAAATACTGGTGCCGCGCGCTGTGATTTTTGTAAAAAAAAGAAAAAGCAAAAATAATAAAAAAGCGAGGTGAAACCGACCGAGAGAGCGCACCAAAGATCCTCACAAGCCCAACAAAATAAGAAAACAAACGGGAAAACAAAAAACATGCAGAGAGATAGCCCTGAGTACCTGGATCCTGCCCTGTCCCGCGTCTGCCTCCGCAAGCGGAAGTGCAAAGAAGAAAGAAAGATACACGAGAAGCGAAGAATGAGAGGGCGAGCGAGAAAGAGTTTGATGCGCTGCGTCGTTTGATTCTTGATTCAAGAGATTGTATAGGCTGTAAAATGTATTCGCTTTTAATAAGAAAGAAAAAAAAAGAATTTTAATATAGATCGTTATAATCGCTAATTAGAAGATATATATATATATATTGAGAAAGAGAGAAAGAGAGTGGTGAGAAAAAGAAAAGAGAGATAGGGTCGTCCGCCTCGCAGCGAATATGCAGCCCTCGTAATCGGAGAGCTTTATTGTACCTAACACTCGAGTCGCACGTTACCGGAAGACAACGGGTCGCATTCTCGTGATTCGAGTAAGACGGGCTCTCGCCCCTGCACTCCTTCTATCTCCTGTCCGCCCTTAAGGGAGAACAGGAAATCTCCCGAGACGCGCACTCGCCTACGTGTAATAGGGAGCGAATGTAATTAGCAATCGGAGGCAACTTTCGTGTCTCAGAGTATGACACTGTAGCGAGCACTACGCATATTTGCCAGGATATTGCATAATTGATTGCGAGTATTGTGAACAAAAGAGAGATAGAGATATCAAGAGAAACAGAATAGATGAGAGAAAGATGACGAATAGATGCGAATATGCGTGTGTACGTGTGTGCGCGTGTGAGAGAAAGGAATTGAACGAGCGACGTAGATGAGAGCGAGTGATGAGCAAACGATGCGAAAGAGAACTGAGACATAACATAATAAACAAGGACCCTTATTCTCGTCTCCTTTTTTTTAGAATGATAAAAATAGTGAGTCGTTGCGCTTTATATATTATACATCTCGAGTATATGAATATACGATTAAAAAAAAAAAAAACATAACGTACAGAAAACAGGTACAGAAGAAAAAAAACACATGCTGGCATCTTGTCGTTAAATTGTAAGATATTGTGTTCAAACTCCAGAATGTACTCTGATCCCCTTCCTCAGACTACTATATTAAATATATTGTGCACTATGCTCCAACTTGTCCATACAAATAAATATATTGAAAAATCTCAAATATACGTTTGCTTTCATTTTAATTACCTTGTGCGAAAAATATTTGTCCTCCACCTATAACAAACTTCTTATTAACTTCTTGTTCCTATCAATTTTCACTTTTTTTCTTTTCGAGCAGGTCTATTTTATAACATAGTTTTCAGATCTACATTCCTTCACTGTTAATTTAAAAAAAAAAAATTCATAAAGCGTATTCACAGCATTAAAATTCTACGATGTCAATTCTGAGAAACAGTAAAATTGGGTTTTGTATACAAAGTGTCATAGAGAATGTTTTATCGGCATGAGAATAAATTTAAAATTTAAAGAATATTTTATCTCACCTTTGTTTAGCGGTGTAATTAACGCCGAGTATGAAATGTCTTGTTATAGGGATGAATCTCACGCAGCTGTTTACTGCTAAATACGTGTAAGATCGTTGTGTAACTTATCATGTAGTAATAGCAGCAAATGTGCTATGTATAGTATGTGCATACATACTTTGTGTGCCGTCAATACTTACCATTAATGATCCAAGTATTTCATGGCGTGTTGCTTTCTTGCCGGCAACACTTCCGACTCTACTGATCAGTCAGGTCGCTTCTAAGTTCCTCGCGGCGTGTTGCTTCGGTGCTCGCTACGTTTCTGAACAGCTCGCTCGCTCTCGAGTTGTTCGCACCGAAATTTATGTATTGCTCGTGCACATAGCACAGAATAAAACAGCACTTTATGGATATAACACGGAACAGAACCATGTCCACTTGTGGAGTACGCACCGACAAGGTGCTCGTGGATATGGCTACGTAATTACCAATGTGCACCACCCGCGGACATTGCGCTGATTTACGGGTGAGATCAGGTTATGGTTTGGTTATTCCAAACATGCGAGATAGACTGGCGTGTGTGTGGGTGGATTATTGAAGTCCGAGAGTCATTAAAAAATCAAAATCAAACCAAACATAGGAGTGCATGAGAGAAGCAGATCCAATGTTTATCACACATTTTGACATACGTTTGCGCTGTGATTCTGTCTTGTGAGCTCATGTGTATATTTTGTATTTTTTTCCGTTTATAAAGTAATTTTGCAAAAAATTTTATAGAACAATTTTTCCACGTGCAGACACCGGTGTATGAGATAACTCATAATAAAGTGAAACATGGATGAAATTAATTACAAATTAAAATCAGAAAATCCTGCTCTGATATCACACGTAAGTAGTGCGGTACATAAAACATATACTTGCTTATAACATACTTTGCACAGCTATTATTATTATATTATCATATTTAAATATTTGTTATTGCTATTCAATTATTATTCAACAGGTAATATCCAAGATGATTGAAACAATCAAGAAACAGTTAGAGGGTGAAGAGATGGATATTTTAAAAGTAAATTTTTATCTTTGATATTGTTAATATATTTTAGTTTACATATGTAAATGTAATATCCATTTATTATCCATTTTATAGATACCAGAGTTTAAATTACTTTCATCAAAATGCAGCAGCAACGATTTTATAGTCAGCACATCTGCGTGTCAAGCGCTGGTTGTTCTTGTTGAAGTTGGATTGTGGGATGTCAAGTCTGCATTATCAACTTTTATGGCATCTTTATCTTCCACATGCACATCAAATATGTATGTATTAAATAAGACAACTATTGCTACTATATAGTATGTACATATGCATGTATCTACTTATGTACTCTTGTTCTCTTAGTTTTGTATCACTGTTAAAATTGCAGAAATTATCAGGCAATCACTGTGGCTATGAGTCGACTATTGATATTAGATTGGAAAGCGTCAAATGAATGTATTCATTATACGCTTGAGGCGCCTACTCAACATCCATTTATTACAATTCTGAGTCACGAAACACGCAGCTGGAAATATGTGTTAAATCAAATGAATCTTATTATGCATTATCATGACAAAGAGTACGTTGTTATCAGATCATTATTGTATTTGCGTATTCATAGCAATGTATGTTTCTTACACATAAAAACAGTTTTCATAAAAATCTTCAAAAATGCAATTCATAGAAGTAAATGTAAAAAAAAAAATGCAGAATTTTATCAATTTCTATCATTAAATTTTATTCTCTGTTTTGTTTTCTCTCGAATTTCAGTGTCATGGACCAAAGCACTGAGCTGTTACGACCAGTATTTCTGTACATATTGTGCAATCCTTCCATGGATTTGAGCGAGAGTTTTAGACAGGAGGCGTGGCAACTAATAATTAAATCTAATCGCACATTTGATTTGCAGACAGAGATATTACTCTGGTTGTGTACAAATCGCGTAGAAGTTTGCGTCGACGCAAATTGTCGAGTGCTCGAGCTCGCAAAGTTGTCGTTGCTGAAGGGAAACAAAGAATATTACACGACATTGATACCTCTAATTGCGTCTTTGACGATACAGCTTTTGGAATATGGACACGAGCCAGTGCAAAACTTTTGCACGATATTAGATCTGATTGAAGACTGCGATAATTATATAGGAAATATCACGATAGTGCTGATGACGGAAATAATCTTGATATGTCCGGCGGCATACTTATTTAATGCCATTCAGATATGTGTGTTTTTTAACGTTTTATACGTTAAATTAAGTCGTAATGTTTCATTCTCAATTGTATATAAATTCGTTTAACGTACAGGTACAATTATCGTGGACAAAATGCCGTGCAACGTAATATTATTGAACGCGTTGGCAGCTGCCTTGTTAAAATGGTTGGCTTATCCGTCATTGCTATGTTCCGATGCACTAATATTAGCAAGAGAATTGGTACTGAGGACAAGGGTAGAAAAAGAAGTGAACAAGAATGACGATATTTTATCAAACAAAACTCTACGTATATTCAGCTGTAGCAATAGATATATTCAGTGTTATACAGAACTTATCTGCAATCTGTACTCACTAGAAGAGAATATTCTGTCGTGGTTGGATGACTTGTCGCTTGCACCTATCGATGTGCGATACATGTGCAAACTGATTCTGTGCGGAATCTTTCTGAGTTACGATGAGCCTCTTGTTGTGCAAAAAACTTGCCACATCCTTGTGCAAATAGCAATGGAAATTAACTCTTTTGCGTCGCATGTGCTATCCTTGCTGTTGCACAAATTAACGGGATATCACGACAGCTCCACGTTGAAGATTTTGCTGCTGGCTATTCCAAAATTCGCCATGTTTAAGGAAAATCTGCCGATCGTTATTCATACGTTGGATACGCTGTTGAATAGTGGCAAGCCATTGAAGTACTTTGCGATTGAACTCTATGTAAAAGCGTTGGAGAAAGAATCGCGTTGCTTTCGCTTCCTGTCCTCTGCCCTGATGGATACCATGGAGAATGATCGCAACTGGCATTCAGACGTGACATGCGTTCGGGCGATTAAATATATTTGCGAGAATCGCCCCGAGCACGGTGAAGAATTTGTACCACTGCTGTCGCAAATTTTTAACCGGTGCTCCGATCAGAATGGCGGTGCAGCTACTGCGCTCGCACTCAACAGCATTGCGGCTTTGTGCAGGGCTATGATAATAGGTACGTTGTACTTTATTTTAGACATTAAGGATATTACAGTATCTCGTAATGTTGTTACTCTTTTTTTTAATTTTTTTACACAATTTTCTGTAAAACATCAAACCGTTCTAGTTTAATATAAATTATGGATTTTAATTGGCAGGCATCCACTCAACCTGGAAAGTGTTAGCTCCGAAAATGCGTAAGGAGAAGCGCACAGTAGTTTTAGAAAGTCTGTGTGAGCTATTCGGTGAAATCCCATCGTATCCTTTTCGTACCAACGATGACTATGAGCAATTCATCGTCGATATCGTAACGCATTTGTGGAGCTACACAATTTGCGAAGACGTGAAGATTGCGGAAGTAGCGTTTAAAGCCTTGAAGTCCTACCACTTGGAACGAGTTCCTCTAAGCGCTCTGCCGTCGATTTTCCGATCGGACGTCAGGATACCTCGAGTGCCAGAGAAGATAGCTGAAAGTGCTAAGTCAGAGGATATGCAATATATACCGGGCGCTTGTTGGATTCAGATGTTAAAAAAAGTGAATAAAAACGTTATGTCAGCTGCCGGAGATCTTCTGATTGTCTACATTGAGAATGAATTGAGCAACTATAGGTCACAAATATACAAGTGGCCCAGAGGAGAACCTCAAAATTATAAATATCTGTCGGAAAAAAGTGTGATAAGAGCCGTCGGTGAGCACTTGAGGCGAAGTGACAAAACGGATTTAAGTAATCAAAGAATATTAGTAGAATGTCTGCGTATATTGGCTTATAAATACAAAAAACCGTTACCGAATATAAATTGGGATTTTTTGAAGGAAACTATGAATATATCGAAAGAGGCTAAGGAATATAGTCTTTTTATCGCGAGTCGCCACTCTCAGATTTCGCAATCGGCAAAATTATTGACAGAAAGTATTCTGTCAACGTACACATCTACGTCGGAAATCGGTCAATTGTTAGTGAACGAAAAACACTTAATACTTTATTCGAATTTGGACGAGTTGTGCCAAGCCATTCAACCGAGTAATCTGAAAACGTTTCTTGAAACCTCTCTTAATTACGTCGTTAACGAAAATTTACTCAAAGATGAAAAGTTGATCAATTTGTTCAATCGTATTATGTCTTCGTATATCGTCGCTTTGAAAAGCGATGCGATACAAGTAGGAAATCGAACGTTGTTGTCCAATATGTTGGAACAAATATCGGAAAGAGCTGATTTGACGTCCGAACGTTTTGAAAAATACGTGGCAGCTGTGACGGAATTGTCAGTTAAAGACATTGAAAGAATGACATCGCCTAGCATCTGGTGGGAAGTGACGCCGGAAAAATTGAAGAATGCCATCACCATTAGAACCTCGTTAGTATTTAGGATAGATGCTGGAACATCACTCATTTGGTTGTTGAATGAACTTATCGATGTAGTTGCATCTAATATTGAGTGAGTATTACTGGCGCGAATATAATAGACCTAACAGTTTTAATAGTTAACTAAATAAAATTCTTCATTTTTTGTTATACAGGATGCAAAAACACTTGCTAAAAAGTATACAAAGAGTTCAGATTGATATGAGATCGGGTAAATCGTGCGATCTTGGATCACAAAAAGACTGGATTCTGGATTTTATGAGATATATCGATACGCTTATGACGGAACAAGGAAAAGATAAAAATATAATCTTTTGCTGTGATATTCTATTTCTCACAGTTATTTGTTTTTCCGGCATGGATTGCTTGTTGTCGAAGAAAGAATTGCTAATTACTTCGCGAGATATTAGAACACGATTATTTCCACAGGCAATCTGTATACTTGCCGACAGACAAATTTGGAAGTCCATAACTCGTCAGGTATATTTGTAAATATATATGATGTCAATATATTCTCCACATGTGTGTAGCAGATACATTTGTAATTTTATATTTTAGCAATTAAAAACATTATTTTTACATGTCTCGAGTATTACGACAATTACGAGACTTTTGTCACAAAACATTACTTCATCGTTTACAATTTTTTTAGATTATGAAGTGGCTGAATCACATGAGAACCAGTTCTGTACCTGATGTATATATACTTGCATTTCAAAGCGCATTGATTTTATTAAGATACGAAGAAGACTATAACTCACAATGGACAAATTATTTGTCAGTTAAAACTTGTATTAATATATAACTTTAACAAAATGTATATATATACACACATGTAAAATATTTTTATATAAAAATTGAAGTTTTTTTGCATTGAATTACTTATTATTTTTCTCTCTTACATTTTATTTAACAAGACTTACGTTCTGGGAAGAACCTGAGGAAGCCACCAGCGATTTCTGTAGAAATCTGTGTTCAGAAAATATGTAGCGCCCCTCGTTAAAATACTTTATCTCTCAGAGAGGTGTTTAGGTTGTTTTTAATCTGTATCAGAGACAGAGAAAGACAAAAAGATGCAAGAACAGTTTAAAAATCTAAATATCTTATGTTATCTTTAGTAGGTTTCATTTTTTTTGTCTTATATAAAAGTCAGTCATTAATTAATAAAATCAATCATTAAACATATGTACATATAGTTGTTAGAGAAGTAAAAACTTCATGTATGTATATTTTTTTTAATTATTCACACAAATTAAATTAAACGTTGAAGTTTGTTTTTTCTAAGGAACTGGTACATGAAAACAAAAATATCAAAAAATAAACTTATTTTTAAAAACGTACCTCAATACATAAATTTTATTAAGGTATACATATATGTTAATTTATTGTTTTTTTTTCTTTTTAATGATAATATATGTTACCTTATCTTTATCTGCTTACAACGTAGATCGAGTTTTGTATGATATTCAATTGCCGAATCGATTCATTGGCTCTATTATAAAATAGAACTCATGTACATATTTACAGTATTTACACCATCGTTATGAATACGTATATATAATTATGAATTATTTAACTAAAAACAATTGCACATTTGGACGTCGATGTTGGTTACAGGTGGGTCTTTCAAGCTACCTGAAAACTTCATCGTTTAGTAGATCATGTTGAAAAGAAAGAGAAAATGGAGAAAACGCGCCGAGTAATTTTGTTAAAATAATAGAAAGAATATATGTATAATTTATGATCTCGCTATTTAATAATATCATGAATGCAAAAGATTCATGTTTAAATAGATCGAAATAGATTTATCTGATTTATTTAATTTGTGATAAACATAAAAAGTTTAAAATAGTCCTCCAATTATCCGAAGAGGACTATTAATATAATTTTTATCTTGTATATATAAAATGAAAATTAATTTATAACCCTTTGTGCTTGAATATATGTATATATATATATATATATATAATGGAGATCTTGAATGCCATATAGATATTGCGATATTACAAAAATCACACCATAATATTTACATATAGTGCTGCAAAATCGCAAAAATACTACTCTAAAGGGATAGATTCTTTGTTAAATCTGATATTAAATTTACCTCACGAAAAAATTTCAAGAGAATTTATTTTTCGTCACAGGTTTTACAAGAGATTGTAGTTTGTAGATATTTTAGGTAGTTACACCTCAAGTGAATAGACTACAATTTTTTAAATATTTACTCCAATTAGAATTAAGTGATCATTTCTGTATCTGTGAAACTATACTCTCTAAAAACAATTGCTTTATTTTTTATTATCTCACATAATCCGTAATCATTAATAATAATTTGATATTTTTTAAGGAAACTCAAGATCAAATTACTCCGTAAAAAGTAAAATATTAACACCTACTTAAGACATCCGTCAATATAAAAATATTGTATACGGCTGAAGAATTAAATTTAAGTATGCCTACGGCACACGATTTTTTTTTCGTGCTGGATTGCCTGCGACGATTGACAATTCTTTAATTTTCCATTTTATGATCAATCAATTCTGGCGTTCACATGCAATCTAGCACAAAGCATCATGTATCGCAGAATTTATAGTTTCACAAATATATTCCAATTGTCTTCTATTTCTATTTAGTATGGATAGAACTGCAAAACATCACATTTTACAAATTTTTTTCCATACAAAATTGTACACACAATATTAAATTTGTTTTATCTTATAACATCTTAATGTATACAATTTTATTATGAATATAAATGTTTCGTGACGAAAAATGAATTCGTTTTTATTATCAACCACGTTTACTTTCACTTTCATTTCCACACACTGTTACAATGAAACGATCACAATATTTAGTTCAGTAATTTACATATTCACATCTCACACAGATCTCTATTTTATCACATTCATATTTGCCATAATTTTCAATATTGTTTTTATTAATTGTTTTATATAGAGTGCATAATTTATATTATTTATATATATTATATATATATATGTATTTTTTAACTAGATATCTTCTGCCAAAAATGGTAATTCACAGTTTTTTTTACAATTTTTTATATTAATTGCTAACAAGTTGTAAATCTTAAAGCTCTCTAGGGTATAACTTCAGTCATATTGATGTATGACGTCAGAAATGAGAAATTATATGAATTTTTGTCTTGCAAAATTGTACGGCAAATTTTACCAATTAAAGCTTTCGAATGGTGACATGCAAAAAATATTCTACTTCGATGTAAAGTTGCAAGACTTCTAATATCATACCATGAATATAGCTGCAGAAATATCCGGGAGCCTAAAATTCATTAATTTTTTAGAAACAATAAAAAGTAAACGATAATTGCATAGTTTTGCTACACCTGAAATACTTGTCATCAAATGACAAACATTTCAAGTACAAAGGGTTAATATCTTTCTAGCGGATTTCATCATAGCATATGCAACATATTGAGTTTTGCATTAAAAAAACAATTATTAACAAATTTAAACTCATCGAAATTAATAATTATCTATATGTTAAAATATTCGTATAATTTGTAAGTATTTCTTATAATCCACTTCTTTTATTGGCTGCCTCTACTGAAATTAATAGTTGGAATTTTTTTTTTTAACAACTTTGCATAAAGTCAACTAAACATGCGTTAATCAATTCTGTATGTCATTTCAGACAGCTTTATATCCTCTGTTCAATATTGCTCCCTTATGTTATAAAGTCAGACAGAGTCGCTCGTTGAAAATCTTCTAAACTGAACTGGTTAGACACATTTTCAATTTACAAACGCCAAACCATTCTTAAATTTTGATATTCACAAGCATATTTTCTTAACAATGTCATATTATATATGTCATATATTACATTCGTTTAGTTTTGCGAACGGCATGTGTGATTCGATGCACAGACTTATTTTTGTATCTGGTAACATCATAATATCAGAAGAAAATAAGTCCAAATAAAATCCTAGCATTTTTGTGTGAGATGGGAATTATCGTAAAGCAGATAAATGTTGTTTTTAAAAAGATACTAATTAATTAGTATATTAATTAAAATATGTTATTTTATATGCAGACTTTCGGTCTAATTAAAAATGTTCAAAACCTCTTATTTATTTTAAAAGCGTAAAAAGTAGAATGTGATGTGTTTTTGGACTTATATCCTTCTCGAATAACAATATTATTGCCAAAACACTCGCAAAACAAAAGAAACACATGATGTGAATTTGATACTATTTTGATTTTCATAGAGAGCAATATGTACACAGCGAACCAACATCGATCAGTCTTAGAATTATAGTAATTAATAAAATACGGTCTTATACACATTGCAAAAAATATATAAATATAGAAGAATAACTAAAATCCATAATTATTATGTGTGTGTGTGTGTGTGTGTGTGTGTGTGTGTGTGTGTGTGTGTGTGTGTGTGTGTGTGTGTGTGTGTGTGTGTTTGTGTGTGTGTTTGTCTGTGTGTGTGCCTGTGTAGAAAATTGAACATAAAATCGATACAAGCTGTCTCATATTTTATATTGGACTTATATTGAGTAAATAATGCACAAAAACTTGCAATATGCATTTTTCTTGTAAAATAGATATCGTAAAAAAAAAACCTTTTTACAACTATCGACACAAAAGTGCTGCGTACCTCTGTGTAAGTTGTAAATATTGATTAGATTAATTATATAATTACTATTTAGTTGGCAAATGTGTTTCTTCACTGTGTAGCCTTTCCTTCGCAGGAACTACTCAAGAGTCTCTTTGTGACATTATACATCGTTAACAATTAATATTTATTAAAAACTTTTCATTAGCTTAGATAATTGAAGTCTCAAGTCACTGGATCTATGTCGTGCACAAACGTTCACAACACAGCACGTAACATGATAAAATCCCAACCCCTACTATATATTCAAGATTGTACTTGATATATTACATAAACAATTTATTTATTTAATCCTTAGATACCTCTGTAACATTATACTAATAGAATAACGAAAAAGTAGAGAAAACATTAAAAACTCAGATTTTAATGTATGATATGATGACAATGGAATATGGATGATGGAAATTAATAAAAAGAAATAAAAATAATTTCAATATGTACACATTTTTTGTTTTTTACTTATATTTTGTCATTATTTTTTCGTTTTTTGTTTAACTTGACAAACAAACTACCAAATAATTATAATGTATTGTATTTGACATATATATTTTATATATTTTTCATATATTTTTTTGTTTTTTTTTTGTTTTTTTTTTTTTGTTTTTATTCTGGATGTCTATTTTGTTTAAAAAAAACCCTTGAAATATTTACTTGCGTATTTAAATATTGCCAATTTTGGGTATCTAAGGGTCAAAATATCTCATATCAAAGTCACAAACTAAATCACATTTTTAACACATGCATGAAAAATGCATTAACAACGGAAATAAAGATCTTTTTTGGAAATAAAGATTAAAGTCATTAAAAGGAAATTAATGATATAATATAGTAACGTAATAAAGTTTTAAAAGAAACTTTAGATAAAATGAGAAAGAAATTATCTAGATTTGAATTAAAACGAACGATAATCACGCCTCCGAGTTATTCTACGTATGGCAATGTTTTAAGTGCTATCGTAAGACACTTCTTCGAATATATAAAAAATGTACACATTCTTAATCATTATTAAAAATGTACGCAGCGTATTATATATATAGTATGTATACTTATGTGAGAAATTGAATAAAAATAAACAGTAGAACCAGCGCAACGTAGACTTCAGATTCAGCGTTCATTGTCGGTGACTTTTTTAAATCTTACGTCATTATCACGCCCTTGTACATTATGTGCTGCACATCGAGCACAATAAAACACATCGACAGCTGTAAGCTAAAATCGACACTAAATAATTAAATTTTATAATTTTGCATAATTATAACTATAATAATAAAAACAAAAAAAAAACAGACAGCAATGTTATGCCTATCATTAAGGCTGTCTTGTAATTCGGGCTGTCTTGTAATTCTAAATCAAGTTAAAAACTAGGATCGACATCCGTGATATATTTCTAGCGAGTTTGGTTTTCAAGATAGTCGAAAACCAAGCTTATCGAAATATTACACATTAGTCTCGATGATCGGTATTCAAGGTCGAATCTTATATTCCAGATCGGACTATGAATACCGGCCAATATCTTGTTAAAAAGAACGTAAAAGCACAGTTCCAGTCCCTACTAAACATTCACTATAATATCGCTGTAAGTACAGCGATCGGGCGACTGCGCCGAGTCATTCATCAATTAGTCCCGACCGCGGCAACAAAAGAGTCCAATGAGCATGATGGACGATCTAATAGGTCCTTATTTAGTTCTCTGTATTTACAGGCTCACGCGCGTGATGAATTCGCACGTGCTTGTTATGATTAGACTTGGTGCCGCTGGACTTGCCACAGATGTGGCATGTGTACGGTCGCGCGCCCGAGTGCACTCTCAAATGCTCCTTCAGATAGTACGAGCGATGGAAGGTCTTGTTGCACACGTCGCACGTATACGCCTTGTTCTCTTCATGCTCCTTCACGTGTCGCAGGCAGTTGTACTTACGGATGAACTGTGCGCCACAGTAGTTGCATGTATACGGCCGTACATTTCGGTGGGAGTTCATGTGCGCCGTGTAGTCGCTGTGACGGTAGAACGCCGCGCTGCATTGATTACACTTGAACGGCTTGGTGCTGCGGGCGGCGTGAGTCCACTTGTGCAACTGCAGATTCCACTTGGTGCTGAACGACTTCGAGCAGACTTGACATTCGTACGGCCGTTCACCGTTGTGAACGCGCATGTGCACCGCTAGTGACGATCGCAAGTAGATGCTATTACAAACGGGGCACTCGACGTTCTCACTTTCGCGCTGAGCGTCGGGCACGAATCGCCGATTGTGAGCACGACGCATATGACGCGTCAGGCTGGACATGTGGATAAAACGTTCGTTGCAGTACGTGCACGCCTTGGGCTTCTCGTCGTGCGTCTCTTTGTGCCAAGCGAGCTTCTTCTTTGTGTGAAACACTTCGCCGCAGTGACAGATATAGTCCTTGAGCTTCTTCTTGATGTTGAGATGATGACGGTTTTTGTGCTGAGTTAAATTCGAATACCTGCGGAAGGTCTCGTTGCACAGACTACACTTTACTGGCGCGTTACCGGTGTGACCATTGGTGTGTTCTTCCAATTTCTGCTTGGTAAGGAACGCTTTGTCGCACACGGTGCACGGAAACGGTTTAATACCCAAATGTCGTTTCATGTGAAGTTTGAAGTTTTGCTTGCGGTAGAAATACTTGCCGCACTGTCCACACTCTAACGGGTGTATCTTTAGATGGGCATTAAACAGCAACACCGACGGGAATTCCTCGTTGCATATCTGACACTTTGCGTTCTCGCGTATACGTTTGTTCACTTCGGCGATGTGCACGCGCTTGTGATGTAACTGCAGAGATTTTTCGCTACTGAATCGTTGATTGCATATTGTACAGGTCGCCTCGATATTCGACGGTAACGCCAAATTCTCACCGATCTTCTGCTCACTCTCAGCCTTTGTCAGGCCAACTTCCGAATTAGGCTGCGGTGGCGGCTGCAGCTGATGCAAGAGTGGCTGCTGATGATACATCTGCTGCATGTGAAGACTTGGCACGAACAGATCGTCGAACATGTTCACGCGATTGTCTAACAACTTGATATCTTTCATCTCCGGTTGATCCAATTGGTCTCTACTGCTACTGGGAATTGCTTCTTTGTGCACTGTCGTGCTGTGGACTCTACGCTCTTTTGGGCAATCGAACACCTCGTTACAATAGGAACACTTGAACGTCCGTTTGGTCGGTGTCTTTCGATCCCGGTCCAAAAACAGACTCGAAGTGAAGTGCGTTGCTAGCGATCTGCTGTCCAACAACGGTCCGCTAATCTCGTTGTCGGATCCTTCCGATTCTTCCCAGCTTTCGCGCGCCAGTAAGTCGTAAGAAGTAGACATACGTGAAGATTCTTGTCCCATGTATAACTACACAAATAGAAACCATGTACAGAAACATGTTACACAATAAATGTAATTTCTCTCATTTTTCTATTATCTATTCTAATTTAAAAAATTTACATATAATTTCTCTACAGATAAAATATAATAAATACAATATAAATATATACAATAATATACGAACCTGCCATGTAGATTGTTCTGTGCATCCGTTGCTCTCTTGTTCTGACAGTTCGCCCCTGGGTGGCATAGTTTCATCGGCACGCATATTAATACTTTTAACTTCTTCGTCAACACCTATTGCACCCTCGCTACTCGCCATAGATTGCTGGCTAGTCGCACTCACTGCCTTCTGAGATGAGTCACTTATAAATGTACTAGGAACTAATATTTGTAGTCCGTCAAATTCAAAGACGTTCATCGGTCCAGCATGAGCATCTTCATTTATGTTGAGCAGTTCCATTGATTGTTTTTGCATCAGAGATTTGGTGGAGTGAAAGCTTTTGGGATCGGTGCTAGTTGTGGGATTGATCGATTCCGGTAGATTTAACAGGCTTTGCGTTTTCGTATTTGTCGTCATGGAAAATGACTCGTGCATTAAGACGGATTGCTGTGAATGAATCGTGGGGAATGAACTAATGTGTTCAGTTATCACTGACTGATGATGATACATGTAATTACTATTCGATTCCTGAACTTTCTCAACATTTTGACATACCGTAGTATGAGCTGATGCTTGCTGCTGATGATCAGTCTTGATTTTCTCTTCGACCACAGAACAGTCAATCGGATCCTTCGCCGCCTTATCTACAGCTTTATCTACAACATTATTATCTACAGTATTACTGTCCTCATCGTGACTTTCGCTATCACTGTCTTCCATCATTTGATGGAACGAATTTATGGACGTAGGTGAACAGGGTTTACTGAGATCCTTCCTGACTCTTAATACAGAAATACCGCTGATCGTGGACAACGGCGTATGCGACCTGACGCTACTTTCAGCATTCTCACCATATTTCACAAACGGCGTATGAGGACTGGGTATCTCCTCGATCTCCATGTCCGCTTCATCGAAGTTGTCTTCGTCAATTTTTTCACGCTCGTCATCATCCGTTATATCGTCGTCCTCGTCCTCGTCTTCATCTTCTTCGCGCACAATCGTTGCGTCGTCAAAACCGGTAGGATGATGCCATGCGCTAAGATTTTCACACGATCCCAATTCCGATCTGGTGCTATAACGGCGTGTGGTCTTGCAACTCTTCTTTCCCGCGACAGGAGAAGCTGGTGCTGAAAAACTATGTTTATACTTATACAAATCATTCTTTTCTAGTGTTTTTGGTTGATCATCCACTCGATCATCTGCTTTCGGACACTCTTCATTGTATGATAAATAACGACAAGTCTTTTCTAACGTTCTCAATTCGTCATCCACATAATCGTTCGGGCACCATGCATTGTTGTCTTCTTGTATATCAGGCAATATGTGATCTTTCTCATGAGAACCCGGAATAGTGACAACAGTATCATGGATCACACTCTCTTCCCTATTTACTAAAGGTTTCTCCTTTGCACTTGTTAATCTCTCCTCCTGATTGTTCTGCGCATCATCGCTTTCTTTCTGAAGTGAGGCATTATTAAGCTCTGTCTCCATTATAGTTATCAAACTCTCCAATCTTTCTACAGGATTAAGTTCCGGTTGAGCAGAGTCTTTTAATGCCTCTATTACCGGATCTCTTGATAACGCGATATTACTGTTGACACTGCTGCTGCGACTTGCAGGTCTGTCATTACTCACCATTTCCGATTCATGTTCACAAATTATGGAGTCGACATCAGCTGTTTCGTCCTTCTTCTCTGACACATCGGCATACTCCTTCTCTAAAACCTGTTGTGTTTCCGATTGTTCAAAAATACGATTGTTCTGGTTGCTCTGATTATGTTGCATATCCCCAGGCAAAATTTCACTCTGCTCCTCATCTACTATATCTGGCAACACACTTTCCACTTTGTCTTCATCGGCATTATCTATAGAGCGGGTAATTGTGATGGATCTAGAAATAGCATTAAATTCGCGCTGTACTGTATTTTCACCTGGTGGCGTAGAACTTGGTGTCTGCTGTCCTCTACGATCAATTTCCAGTGAATTGTTATCATTCTCTTCCCGTCTAACAGACGTGTCCTCATTCTGCAGCACAGGTGATGCTGGTAGGCTCACATCCGGTATGATTGGTCCAGGTTCGGGCTCATTTTCTGGTAAAATTTCAGGCAGGATCTGCTTAGGCTCAGGACTATTTACATGAACAGTTAGAGTGGTTCTGGCATTACTCTCTGCCGCCATGGTGACCACTGGTCGGATCCTAGTCTGGCCAGGAACAGCTGCAACTGGTGAGATCATTTGGACGGTGGGTATTTGCTGCTGTTGATACAAACCGTACGGATTATACAGCATCTGCATCATCTGATTAGCTTGTGGCGCCATCGCATACTGCGGTATCATCATGGTCCCATTGTTCACAAACTGTTGATAGTTAAACGAGGTAAACTGTGGTGGCATCATGCCTACGGGCGGACATTCAAAGATAGGTCCTATCGGATACGGTGAGTGAGTAGAGATGTGCGCATTCTGTGTGACCTGGGGCGACACTTGGGGTGTTTGAAGAGAGGTAGAAGCCTGAGGCACGGCTTGCGATTGCAACGACGCCGATAGCCCCGTTGTCGCTGATACCGGTACATTTTGTGGTTGCAGCTGTTGTTGCTGTTGATGTGTCTGCAATGAAGAAGCGCTGGCTTTGATGAGCGCTTCTATAACCTGTTCCTTGGGATGTGTGTCCAGATGCTTTTGCAGACTGATGCCTTCGCGCAGGTAGAGAGTACACACGGGACAGGCCACGGCCCCGGTGGGTGCCCCTCCGCCGCTGAGCTCCATTGTTACCTACGGCCGATCGGTCGATTTTTTAAATGCGTCGCGTAAACAAATTAACTGACACAGAAGAGCGTGCGGCGCGTCGAAGAGAGACAACACCACGGACGGACCTCTCGTATTCGGACATTCGTTTCTCGTCCGTAGTGAGTGACTGCAAATCGCCGCTTTTTCGTATAATTTTTTTCCTCTGTGTACGACTTGTGTCTATGTGTGTGTGTGTACGTGTCTCTGCCCGTTACGGTTGCGATCTTCTCTATGTAATGAAAAAAATCGGTATAATCGTCGCCGGGGCGGCCGTTTCGCGTCACATCTCGTCGCCCGTCGGGCACGACGCACTCACGCACGCACACAGCACAGCTGCGCAACGTTGTGCCCCAAAAATATCGACGTCCATGACTGTCCCCGTAATGCCTTGACGGCCGTACGCAATGCTATGTGTGTTGTGCGATGTGCCAGAGCGGCGGCGGCCACACAACAGCGCGGCGGCGGCACTGGCTCGCCGCCACTAGACAAATCGATATCCTGTTAAATCGCCAGCCAGCCACCCCAGCTGCTTGGTTGCTTGCCTGCCTGCCTCCGTCCCTGTTTGTCTGCTTGCTTGCCTGCCTGCGCTTATTAAATTACACCTGCATGCACGCGGTACAGTCGACGCACGATGATTAATAACGTGAGTCGGTACGCGCGGCTGCGATCACTTCCAGGCACACACGACACTCGCGCACGCATACGGCTGCCCCCTTACCGCGACGATTATCGCGACGGCATGTTTTTCGACAGTACGGTCACGGCCCCAAAAACACAACAGAAAACAGCAACGGGCGACGACAAGTTCGCCTGGGAATGAGAGCAACAAGAGCCACCGAGGGACAACGGGCACGCATGTGGCGCCCTCCTGCTGGCACCGCCACCCCACAGCCCTCTATACATTCCAACGATTACAAAATACCTGTTTGACATTTGTACCGACATTATCCCACACACGGAGGCGCTTTCTAGATTGATCTCACGCATGTCAATGAACTGCGCCAACATTGCATGCGCAATGCCGCCAGCGCATAGCGATATTCACCGAGGGGTTGGTGCCACTAACCCTTGGAAATTGATAAGAGGTTAGGTTCGGTCGAAGATTAGGGTTAGGAGTTTAGAACTAAAGGAAAGGTTTGTTGTTGACGATGTTTGTCATGTGAATGTATCGTTAGTAATTATTAAACAAATACATATCTTTTTAATTTCAAGGAGGAAAAGAATATTTAAGAGAAGAACTATGAGAAAGTAAATAAAAAATACAAATTGCAATTATAATTATCGTCAGGTTAGGGTAAGTTGATCATGTCGAAGGCGTGGCATGAGACAGCGTATTTGTTATGGTTTCTTTGTATAGAAGCGATTGCAGGAATCTGAGAGG
>QVNV01007508.1:0-10994 GCA_014825455.1 Pseudomyrmex pallidus | reverse complement strand
GGGGGGGGGGGGGGAAGAGCGCAATGTAAAAAAAATTCGAATCTCTGTCTCTCGCGATGATGCGCTCTCGAGCCGACCTCGTTGCCGGCGCGATACTACTGAGTACGCGCGCGATTATCGAACTGCCGGACCACGGGGACAACTCGTTCCCGAAAAGTCCCGCGCACACAGCCCTAGCCGGGTCGCAAACGATTGGCGCTCTTCGACATTCTGACCTCTTTTTCGATTCTTTCAGATTCACTTTGCTCCCTGATTTTGTTTTAATGTTTAATGAAATACCATTTGTCTAAAATCACATGCTTTTCATCGTCAAAATATTTGGAGTAGATACGTGAACGTGACGAAAAGAGAAACACTTGTTTTATCATTGTGTAAAGTAATAAAATCGATGTCCACATTTGACACTTCATTTAGGAAAGAAAAGTGCACACACAGACAGACAACGTCAGAAAAAACTCACACACGTTGCAACCGAGACTATTGGTTTTTCTACTTTTACTTTGCAAGTAGGTCAATGACACAACCAGCAGAGTTTGCAATAGGAAAAAACTATTTATATTACATAAGTTATACATTTGTTATTTAGTCTCTCGAGTACTTTAACTTCTACGGAACTAATTCTAGTCTCTTTAACGAACTGTTATGTAAAATGCTATCGTTACAAAGGACTTCCAGTTCTATGAAACGTACATTTTTCTTTTTTTTTTTTTAATATTATTGCTTCAGACATTCTTATCGTAATGTATTCCCTGCAGGTATGTTTTCTAATCTGACGTTTACGGGACTGACCCTTGCGGACGTGACCGAGCATTACGAGCGGAGGAAGCGAGTTTCCTTGTGTCGCGGAACTTGGGTTTCGCGCGAGGCCGCCGCCGCCGCACGCGGTTACGTCGTTGCCGAGTCGCGCGCGCGGGCTACGCCCTAAATTCAGCCTCTCTCGACGGCGGTGGCGGCGGCGGCGGCAACAACGACGACAACGCGATGTCAAGCTCGTTGCGCCCACAATTACCGTCCCCGCGTAGTGGAAGCGCGAGAGACGGATGAACCCGGTCAAGCGATTTTTCTGTTGTCAAACAATTCCCGCCGCGTTACTTCGAGGGCGAGCCTCGTGCCATCTTCAGGAAGGCGCGCGAATCTCGATGTAATTTTGCAAAAACGAAAAAAGGAGTGACACCGAAAGATCGCGCCAGAATTCTTATAAACATTCGCGAAATGAGCGACGTGTCATCGCTCGTCCCGCGAAATAATAATAGAATACACGCGCGTCGCGATTTTGACATCGTGATGTCATTGCGTTAATATCGCGAAGAGTTTAATCATCTTCGAACATACTTTGAGAAGTTATTAAGTGATTTCGAGAGGAAAACCAAAACAAAAATAAATACACAAATTAGCACAGGAGCGTAAATAAGTTTTCGTACGTAATCGAAATAATATCACATAAATTCAATATTGTGTGACAACAGTGTGCGAAAATTCCCAGTAACAAAATTAACTTGCTGACAGTTCTCTTTTATAGCGAGCTCGATTCGTGTCGTGGTTGAAGGAACGGGAAGAGAATGAGTTCCCCGCGACGACGTGCGGAAGAGCGTGAACACAAGAGAGAAAGAGAGAGTCAACCTCGGCAACAGCCTATTAATAGAGAGAGCAGCTGTCAAAATCGGAGCCGTCTGTCCATCCGTCCATTCATCGTCTGTTGACAAACAAATCGTGAGAACCGGCGCGCGTCACGCCATCTGAAGAAGCGCGCGCGAAATTTCCACATATATATACATATATATAAATATATATATGTGTGCGTGCGCGCAAAATTTCGAAACGCGCAGAGGAAAGAATAAACCGAAAAATCGCGCGCGCAATGGTGGAAGATGGTGGGCGTCGGGAGAAGGAATGCAAAAGCGAGAGACGGACGCGGGAATCGGCGCGACGCGTTCTCGGGCCACGCGTCCTCGCGGCTGCCGACAACGAGAAGCGAACGCGCGCGCCGTCTCCAGGCCCCCGTGCCAAGCTGCTAACGGCAAATGGCCATTTTGTGCGTGACAGTTGTCCGCTGTGCGGAGCAACAGCAGCGAAGTAGCGTAGAGGCGTTTTCTCTTCGTGGCCGTTTTCTCACCGTCCGTTCTCGTACGCGACGTTTCGTGCGTTCGAGCGTTTTGTCGCGTGTTCTCTGTGCGCGCGGTGCTCCGACGTTCCGATCGCGCGCCACACGCGCCTTTGTGTTCGACGTCGCGCGTCTTTTTGCCTCGATAATCGACTTATCTACCTATTGCAGCGGAGTCGGGCGTGTGTGTTTACCGCTGTGTGTTTGACAGTAGTAGGGATCGTTTGACGTGTGCGCGCGAGAGAGAGAGAGACAGAAAGAGAGACGTACTGCGCGTTTCGATTTCCACGTCGTCGAATGTGCGCCGTTGTCAGAATCGTCGTCGCACACGCCGCCGGGCAACAGCCACCCCACGTGCCTCGCGCATTGGCTCCCCAAGGGAACACAGCGGGTGGCTGACGCCGCGTCGGTGTCGTATTATTAGAACCGACGCTATGCGACCGGCGAGCGACGAGCGGCGACGTCCGCTGCACGAAAAGCCGCGGTGGCTCGCCGGATTGCGTTCCTTTCTGTAACGGTCGACTCGTCACTCAAAGAAGGCCGCGAAATTACTTGACGTCAGCGTTAAAAACGTGATGTGAGCGTGTGTGCCCAAGCCTTCAGACGTCGGGCCCCGCTTGCGCGCGCGCTTCTTGTTTGTATACGTTTGTACGTGTACCGCGCGCGCGACGTTTTGTTGCTCGTTGCGCAAACGATAAACTTCTTCTTCGAAAGTCCGGGGCTGTCTCTCTGTTGTTGGGCGCGCTCGCACGCTCGTGCCCAAGGCGACAGCGGAAGAAACGCGCGGACTCGTTCGACTGCGATAAAGCGGCCCCCAGTAAGAGAGGGTTCTTTGTTCCTGTGAGAAGCGCTCCTGTGAGACCAACGGAATTTCGCTTGTGGAAAGAGTGTGTATTCCGAGAGTGTTAGTTGAATTAACTTGGATGCGCAGCATCGCACTGTCCATACATTACACGTATTTTGCTTTTTTTTTCTTTATCTATTTGTTTGATCTATTGACAATTGTTCTTCAAATATGGTGTTTTCTGGTTTTCAGGTGGTTGAAGTGTTTCTAATACGCAGTGTGAGTATTGTGGTCAGCGACAGAGTAGATGAGACAGGTAATGCAAATCCTGGAAGACATAGATGGACTTCTGGCGGCAGCGGGGGACCCCGCTCATTAAGAAGCATAGAAGTCCCAACGCCCACACCCACACCCCCAACGCCGTTGCTCAGTTCTGAATGTCCGTTGTCGAATTCTACCAATCTGCGGGGTCCAACCGCCCAAAGATCTGTGAGTACGAGAAGTAAAAGTACACATACGTGCGTAGTAAAAGCTATTAGTTATGTTAAAAGATAAGATTAAGCCAGAATAGATTAAAACTGTTATGGGAAAGATGATACGTATCACAATGCTTTAACGTCATCTTACATCTCTATTTTTGTTAGAAAACAAAATGCTACTTCAATCTCTCATAACAAAGAAATTTCCATAGAATGTAAAGTGCATTATTAATTTTGAAATTTATCTTTCGTTTTTTGTTTTTTTTTTTTTTTTCATTTTTGCTACTTAATAGAAATCGCGGGCGGATGCAATGTTGGAACGTGCTCTGACACAACCACTACAGTGTTCCGTGGATCCACTAGATAACGCCCACAATTGGGGTATTCCTATTTGGACGACAGACAAGTTTCTGGATTGGCTTGAAAAGAAAATTGTCTACGCGTCTGTTTTAAAAGATAACTTGAAACAGCTGAAGCAAGCCAATCAGCACGGTTCGAGAAAGGATTTGAGGATTAGAAGGTTGAGAGATCCGTACGTTAAATTTGAATCTGTTCGCAGGTAACTACTTATTGCTGTGACACGCTCTTTTAATTTGACATGACGATGATAAAAAGTGCTTTTAATCTTGCGCAACGATATGGATGTTCTTTAAAAGAAATTTATTTTTTTTTTTTTAATTTATACTTTCAGAACCACTAGACCTGTGTTCCTGGAATTATCGTCCTGGCCAACTCTTAATTTTGACGGTGATCCGGGCTCGTGTCCTTTTGACACAAGGAAGCAGGTAAAACTAGAAACCAAGTTGACTCATAAGGAGATCAAGGAGAATAAGGAAGACATACAATCTGTGAATAAGGCAGAGGTGTGTTATCTGACGTTATACCTGTGTAACGTGTGTGTGTGAGAAGTATATATCTAAATGAGCAATATAAATATATGTAATAAAATTTTTACGTCAAGAAGTCATCATGGGCAATTTTTTTTCGCATGGGCAGGGTAAAGAAATGACTCGGAGATCTCGCACCACTGCTGCACGTGCTCGCAGAACGGAACAACTAGTCGCTGGTTACTGTGAAATTTGCCGTAAGCATTATGACGATGTATCGAAGCACGCGCAAAGTGAGCAGCATCTCAATTTTGTGGGCAACGACGACAATTTCTTGTCGTTGGACAGGCTGATCAATGCGGGTGCTAATGTCGAGGCGTTTTTAAAGCTAAATCGAACAACGGACATTGAGTAAGAATCTCCAATCTTAAAATGTTGTATTTATTTGAGATTTCTTTGTTTCTTTAAGTTTAATTTTTTTATTGAGAGAAGGTCATCTTGTATGTATTTCTAATACGTTGGTGTATCCTTAGCACGTTATGTTATCCTTAGCATTTTTCACTCGCATATTATTTGCATTTTATACAGTATCCAATAATGTTGTTTGTTTGTACCAGGAAGAACTGTGATCTGTTTCCAAGTGGAGAAAAACAGCAGAATGCGTTATCAGATGAGAAGGTCGGCAAGAACGCTAAGAGTTTAAGCAATTTCAGTGTCGAAGAGATAAAAATGGTAAACGGTGCGCGCCGGAACTTGAATTTGAGATTAAGCTCGTCGCACAATCTCCGTGCTCGTACGAAACACGAGAGCGGGCATCTTCTCAGATCGAAAGGCAGTCCATGGCACGAGGTGGACAAGAGCGAAAAGTTGTACGACAAGCTGGAAGGTTTTACCATCAAGAAACGCGCGAAGGGCACCATCTGGATCGAGGAGGATGACCCGGACGAAAAGTATGCGGAGGACATCTTGAAAGAACCCAGTCAGGAGGACTATAAAATCAGGCCGTTCTCGAAGAACATCGAGGAGATTTACAACAACAAGGAAGATATCAACAGCGCGCACAGTAATTCGGATCCGCCAGTTCTGCATCCGGAGCTTGTACATAACAATACGCAAAATGGTTTTATAAAGTCGCGACACGTATCGGAGGATTCAGATAATCTCAAGAATAAAGACGAGTGCAATGGCGACGGTAACGCGCGTGCTTTGGAATATTCGATAAAGGAGAACAGTGCGACCGATAACTTGACCGGGAGTTGCAAGGATAACACGTTGCAGAAGGATTGTGTGTTGCAGGCGGAAAAGATTACGATAGACTGTGGAAAACTTTCGGATAATACGAACGAGATTGTTTGCAACGGGCATAGTGACAAGAACGAACAAAATGATGCTTCAAAAGGACTGCAGGGAACCAACAATCGACAGTTGAAACCACCCAGACATCCCCGAATAAGTCGGAGGGGCGGCAGAAATATTAGAGGTAGGTGTTATCGACATCGACTATCGGTGGAAGAACGTTTGATTGAGGATAATCGCGCCTATTACAAGGTGGAAGTGTTGGGGAATAAGCTACGATCGAGCGCGGTGGCGAACGGCAATACGCAACAGACGACGTCGAAAGAGGACGACGGCGAGGAGAAGAAGGAAGCGCCGTCCAGCGAAAAGCCGGTGGTGGTGCGATTTAAACGCGTAAGAAAGTCGGAGCTGTCGCTGCTGAGTGACGAGGCGGAATCTTTCATGTTTGGCGAACCGAGACGGGACGACTCCAGCGAGAGAACCAGCGACAGCGAGCAGAGCAGTGTGTTACCTAGAGATACAGAGAGCAGCGAGGTCAACGAAAATGCCAATCTGCCCGTGTTGTTGAGCTCGCCGTTAAACTCGAGCCCCGTGAAACAAGAGATGATCGAGGAGGATTCGCAAGACTCCGTGCACAGAGCGAGGAAAAGACGACGCACACAAGCCGAAGCGTTCATCAAGGATAACACCGATTATTACAAGTTCGAGACACCGGGAAGCAGATTGAGGTATCAGGCCCCGATCACTGGTATCAAGGATGATGAGAAACACGCGGCGATGAAGAGATTGCCACAGGAAACGAAAGAGTCCGGATCGCAAAACGATATACCCGCCGAGATTTATCCGTCCAAACCGTCGGCGGAGATCGAGAAAATGCACTTCTCCTTCGAGGTGATACCCAAATCCGAGCCGTGGTATCAAACGTATCAGCGACAGGACACGGGTACCGAGTTCTGGCACTGTTTCAGCGAGTGGGACTCGATGAAACCGTTTCTCCTGCCGTACGAGATCGAGAATTTCCACGAAACATTAATACGAGCGCAGAACAGAGTCGAAGGGAACAGAAAGAGGGGTCGCGGACGGGGTATCGGATGCGTGGGACGTTCGCCGAGGAAGAGTCCGCGCTGCCACGCGTCCACACTGGCCATCATGTCCACGATTATTCGTAAGAGGGAACAACAACAGTCGTCTACTCCGTGCGCGATAGAGGAGTCATCACCGGTTCTCGCATCGCGCACGAACACGCCCAAACTGGAGCAAAAGCAAGATATCAAATCAGATGTGGATGACGACCTAAAAGAAATGGCGAAGACGATTGATGAAATGTTAAGTACAAAAATGTCGGAACTAGACGACTCGTTCGAGCCCGATTTGGACTTGACGCAGATCGACAGCTTCTGCGGAACAAGCTTGACGAAAGGTCCGCCGCCGAATCTATTGGAGTTGCTCGACAATTGTCAGGACGTGACAACCAATTGTCTGGAGAACAATTCGTCGTGCGCCAGTTCGGAGTGTGGTGAAGCGATCGTGGACATTCCGTTGAAACGAAGGAAACGTAGGAAAAATCGAACCGGATGGCCGGTTGGTAACAAGATAAAGAAGAAAGTACAAATAAACAGCAAAACCTTGACCGACTGCAATCGAGATTCGTTACCGGGGAAAAGGCTGATGTGTCCTGATGGCGGTTTTGCCGAACAACACACGTTGAACGATACATCTCACAGACTGTCGGAGGGAACGGATTCTTACGCAGCGACAAAATCAGGTACCAATATCACGTTATCGACCGTCGCGGAAAGGTTAAACAATGAACAAAATAACGATGTAGAAGCGGAAACTTGTACGTCTCACAAGCCATATCACGAGACGCTCGCAAAGAGGGACAAGAGTGTATTGGAGATCAACGATGAAAAAACAGGCAGTTACGTGGAATCGTCGATCTCGGAGAGCGCGTGCGACGACTCGACGAAGAAGAATCATCTCTCGAACAAAGACTATCTGTGTAGGAAGGATCTATCCGAGGTTGAGGAGATTACGGAAAACGATTCGTGCAACGATGAAAATCACGAGAACCGGAAGAGCAGTCCGCCCTTGGGCAGGAAAGATGTCGTGAATGCGATAACCGAGAGGAACAACGTAGTTGCGAAGTCGTTACCCGTCCGGAAGCAACGACAGCGCGAGCACGTTGCCGCCGCGGTCGACAGCTGCGAGTCGCGAGACACGGAAATCGAGAATCAAGACAATCTGCAGTTACAGTGCAGAAAGGACGTGGAGTCCGATATAGTTCCTAAAAAACACCACAACTCCAATTCCGAGCTGTCGTCGACGAAGCGTCAGTTGCGTGGCGGCAACTGCGAGGAGAACACGTCCAACGCGGACGAGTTGATGAAGCGTCATCGTATCGTGTTCGCCACGACGAAACGCGGTCGGATGGGCTCGCGGAGACGCATCTACTCCAGGAAACGTCAGTCGAGAGCGGCCGTGGCGCGCAGCAATCTGTCGTCGTCCGATCACGCGGTAGTGTACGACGACGAGAACTGTAAAAAAGACACTTATCTGAACATTACGTCGTGTAATAAGAAACAGTCGTTGCCGGGTTCCGAAGTGCGCGGAAGTGTGAAGCGCAAGAGCGAGGCTATATCGTCGTCGGACAATATCCAAGAACCGTCCGATCCAACGGTGGATCAGTGCGCGTTGACGGAACGCGTTAGTCCGTCGGTGCTGTCGTCCGCCGATCTCGAGCAGCGTCGTTCGAGCATCGAGTTCCAGCCGGTCGTGCGGATGATGAAGCTGGACGATCAGGTGGATATGGATCACAGTATTTTGTCGACGGTCTCGGTAGCGAGTAACCGACGGCTGAGAAGTTCCGGCGGTTCGCCGCGGTCAAATTCCAAACCGCCGAAGAAACGTGTGAAGTCCGGCCGCGGCCACTTCAGACGGTGGCTAAAGAATAGCTGAAGACCCGGAGGACGAAAACAGAAAAATCAGAGGACTATACTTTCACTTAGATTTCGATGACGGTGACCGATGGCAGCATCATTGGCATCGTCACGTTGTACATTGTGTATAAAAATTTATTTGTGTACGTATAGAATAGTATATTTAACACATCGCATCATTATTATTGTATTCTCTCTGTCTTTCGCTCCTTAGTGACGACGATTCTATTTGGTGTGACGTTCTATTTCAGATGGTTAGTTTTTAATGCTCTCCACACTATCCTCTCCACCTTCTCCCCCCTCTACCCGGTGCATACCGTTGTATACATTCTTCAGATGCGGTCGTTGTGTTCTCGAAAACAGAACAGTTTTTTCTATGCAGATTTTTATTATTGTTCCTTTTTTTTATATCTCCTTTTACGTTTCGTTGGTTCGCGAACGAAGTTGCCCAACATTCTTCGAAAGACAAAAAAAAAACAGCTGTTTTATTTCAATCGTAATGAGAGATTTCTTTTTTAGAGCGTATTAGTTCTCTAGAGTACGCAAGACTGCATACAGCTTTATAACAGTGTAATGACACAACACACACGTACACAACAGACACACATGCATTTTCGTTATGCTGCGTATTATTGAAGATATAGTGTCTGTATATTTTTGACTTCCTCACACACATATACACAAATATACATACATACAAACTCAACACATTATATCTGAGTATTTTACTTCAAACAAAAGTGCTGTAAGTCGCTCATGAGTTCAGGAAGAGAAATTATTATTAAAGATACAAATTTTCCATTAAACGACGTTTTATTGCACCTCTGTGTAACCTTACGAACTACTTTGTCAACAGGTCCACATTGATCGACTCCGGTTCCCATATAAATTCCTTGTAGTACTACTTAACTAGAAAAACAACCGTTTAAGTAAACTGAAAGGACAATTGATGCAATCAGACAATTTAAGTAAAGTAGTTCTAAACTAAAAGAGGAATCTTTGTGTCCTTTGAAAGAGAGAGAGTCAAGTAAGTTGACATTTTCATTAATTGATCGTAGACGATTATTTTTATTCAATCTCCGACTTGTAAATGTGTTGGAAAATGAAAGTTTTCGCGGAATCTCGTTTGCTTTCAACATTTGAAATTTGTACAATTTGTTGCGCGCTTTAAGTTAAACCTTCGCGTTCCCGAAAGGCTTTCTTCATCTCATCCAGTTTTCTTCTTTTGTAATCTTTTTGAGCGCTCCGTTTTTCCTCAAGAGCACGTATCTGAGCCTCAATGGAACGCTCCTTGTTTAACAAGTTGTCCAGCTTCGTGATCATGATCTCGCGCGCACGTTTTTGATTATCCCACACGCTCCTAGTTTCATGGCACTTGACGACGATTCCTGTGGGTTTGTGTGTTAACACCACCGCGTTGTTGGTCTTGTTCGTCGCTTGGCCACCTGGACCGCTGCCCCTGACGAACTGCTCTTCGAGATCGGCCTCGTTTAGTTCAGGCACGTTTGAGTAATCGAGATAACGCTTGTACGACTTCCCGCGTGTTTGCGCATTTTCGTGACCGACCGCAACGCTCAACGAGAGAAACTCATTTCGGCTAATTGTCCTGTTGTGCGTCTTAAGGCACATCGACCAAGATCTCGCTAACATTTCGTATACACACACTGTCTTGTTACAAAAAGAATCGCACTTTACACCACTCTTTTGGCTTCCAGGAGTTTCATACCCTTCTGTAAAGCGAGAAAATGTGGAATTATCAGAAAATGTTTAGATCCTCTCGTTGACTTTGATATAAATTTCATCAAGTATATTAGTCTGATGTTGTTAAAAAATTGTTAATAAAAAAATTGTGTTCTTATAGCACTGTTTGTTACAGAAATCTCTTGCTTATAGGTTAGAAACAGAGAGAGAGAGAGAGAGGTTATAAACGAAATTGCGCTCGAATTTATTGAAAATAACGCGCGATTACCTTCACGTAATGATCTATCGCCGTCTCGTCGGACAGATCCTTCTTATCCTTGAAAGCCGCTCGTATTCTGTAACGAAAGTATTTTTTATTCGTGAACTTCAAAGTGTCTCCGTATCTCAGAATGTCCTTGTACAATCTCAGAACGATCTGTCGGCTCATCTCGCGTTACATTCGCAAAAACACCGCGAAAACAACGGAGACCTGTAATTTGTTTATTTGCGTTTCCTAAAAAATCGACGATTATTCCCGTGAATCTCTGAAAATGTGCGAAAATATCCGAGAGAATGCCGTCTGCTTCTCGTGTGCGCAAACACCAATCAGGAGTACGTTAGAAAATCCTACCTTGGTAAACGTCACATGAACAGCACTTTAGTAACTAAGGTAGGATTTTTGAACATACCCCAGATGATACGGCGCGCGTTCCACATTTGTGAACGTACCTCACGATCTCGCACATGCGCGACAGCGCGCGCGCTTGGCGCCATTGTTTTTTTTTTATCTTCTTGCGGAAACAGTGTTCCGATATGGGACCGGCTGTACGCGCATGTGCGGCTGTGCGCATGCGTGACGATGGAGATACAGTATCGTGACATGTTGTA
>QVNV01007507.1:0-24037 GCA_014825455.1 Pseudomyrmex pallidus | reverse complement strand
GAGTACAACAAATCCATATACTTAAAAATCATTAAAAATAAATTTTTCTACACATTAACCTATACACGCTCTTACTTTACAGACTGTACATACCAAGTTAAACGCTATTTGTTAAATCTTTAACAAATTAATAAATATTTTATAAAATATTAAAAAGTTAACGTAGATCGCGTCGATACAAAATATTTTTGTTGCAATAATGCGTAGTACTAATATACTAAGTAGCGTTTTGAATAGGAATAAGATTTTTCTATATCGCATATCGATATATCGATCTTCTTTTTGTTTCTAATTGCCGATTCCAGCAAAGTGTTAAAACGACTTTCTTGTATAAACAATTTTTTGTCTAAAAATTAAACGGAATATAATTATCCGGACTCGCGGAGTCATAATGAAGTAATATTTTATGCATGAATGCATACTATATATTACAAATATATATTACATATGTGATGTTACAAAAAATGTACATATCTATATAAACATGTTTATCTATACAGTGTATTTCAGTTAATTCTCAGTGATCCGTACTAATTAGTTCTGTCTCACATATGAGATTTAACTAATTCTGCGAATATTTAATATCAAAAATCACATATGTAAACCGACATTATTTAATAATTAATATTGGAAATTAAGACGCATGCTCATTTAAATATATATAATGAATATTATGCGTAAACATTAATTGTGTTATGTATGTAAAGAGTATTATAAACTTCTCCGAGTGAAATAATGTTGATAAGAATATTCGTATTTTGTTTTTTTGCGAACGAAGATAAACAAAGAAAAATTCAGAATATGTTGTGCGATTCACGATAATTAACGATGTGTCTTGCAAACGTTTGTGATACCAACATGCTCATATAAATTACAAACTTTAATCACAAGATCGAAGAGTTAAACTGCATCGTGGAGGTTAGTATAGACGCGCAAAATCAGTTATTCGAACGTAAACATAATTTACATATTAGAAGTAAATTCTTTACGTTTTTTTAAGCTCATAATTATGGTACATATATATATCTTTATTATATTTATTATAAATAATATAAACGTGTCTCTCTTATATCCTTTTATTTCTTGCCACATATGTAATTGAATTTATTGCGCATATGTGCCGGGGAAAGAAAGAGGAAAATTCAGATGTGAATTGATACGCAACTCGTTTACCTGCTTACGAAAATCACATTATGCAGAAACATTGCCGTTGGCCCAAAACTCGATTCAACGGATGCCATGATTGGTTCGTGCTTTGACTTCCGTCGACGCACGAGAGAAGCTCTCTCTAGTTTGTATAATGTAACGTAACACGATTCAACATTCCTAGTTTATAGTCGAAATTAAACGAGCTCGGTAATGCCTAAAATACATTTTCGAATATGCGCGTGTCCATAACTTATTTAATTGTCAAAATTCGCCAATGTTACTTTGCTAAATGTACGAGTTTTCGCTCGTTGTTGTTTTTATATAAAGTAAAACTAGTAAGTTGCCGTGTGTTTGCGCCAGTGCTCGCACATTAACATTTATGCAAATAATGCATATCAAAATACGCGCAATGTCATAATGCATCATGTAACATTTCCGTAATGTTAGTTTTAGCACGTAAATTGCGGCAAATATGGATTAAAATAATAATACAGCTGTTGGGAATTGCGTTGTGTGTAGGTATTATTATATACTTATCGTTAGCGCATCGCGCAAAAGATTATTGCGCTTACGTATCGCGAGCTGTCATTAGAGATTACTCTCATTTTTTATTTCGCGTCTTTTCTTTATTTATATCTTACTTGCTGCAGAGTACTACGAATAATAAAATTTCTCTCTTTCTCTTTCAAGTACTCCAGTTTCGCGCAGGATAATTTGTCACTAGAAACTTTGTCGGGAAGTTAGAAATTAGTCCAAGAAGACGTAACCTATCCTGGATTCTTTCTCACAGAGTTTCTCACAGATTTTTGTAAGTTGCTGTGCGCTGCGCGCGCGGTCACTTTGTAGTTAATATAACTTTAACAAAAGATGCGATGTCGGAAGGTATTTAATAAGCACGCTAAATCTATGATGTAACATTTATGAATCTTCTAGCAGGAAGTTTTCATTAAAGAAGCCATTTAGCTGAGAATTAAAGTATTAAAGAGATATTAAGATTAAATATTTATTTATAGATGTACATATATTTAAATATTTATTTATGCACGTATATATAAATATATGTTATGTGTAATATTTTAATTATTTGTACACACGTTTTGCGCGCGATAAAATTAGAAAAGTGAGTTCTAGAATTATATAAATTTGTCTCGTGCACATTTTGCACATAAAATGAACTCTACACTATGTTATTTAAAAGTAATACTCTGTAGGTGAAATTTTCTCTCTTTTTCTCTCTCTCTTTCTTGGCAGTAAGAAAAACGCGAACGAATTAAGCTGACAGCTTTAAGTACCGTGACCAGGAGTCGGAAAAGTGTACGCAAGTATACGTATAAACTCAACTTTCCGTCTCTCGCCGTACTTGTGTACTTTATTGCATCTGCAACCGTTTCTCGCGCCGTTAACAATCGCGCGGAATATTCAGAACATCGGTGAAGTATTTCGCGAAACACGACGCGGCAGGAAGGTAACGGCACCTTTGAGAGAATATAATTAGAGAAGTGACGTCGCGCGACATCGATCGCACTTAATTAGTGAGTTTCAGTGTCCACATGAAGTGGTTCCTTCTTCACCGCGGGTGGGAACTAATCGAGAGGCGCTCGGTAAATGCTTTCGGTGCAAAAAAGAAAGAACAAATACTCTTTATTGTGAACGCGATTTGCTAACGAAGCGAATCTAACGACCGCAAACCCAAACTTTGCGACGCAATGTACTAAATACATATATTTGTCTTTCTCATTATTTAATTTCATCGTACGATCACGTAGTTTAACGAGTATATTTTTATATATATTTTTTCTCAGGAAACACACATGGTACATTTACAATGTGAATTTAATGCGAAGCATATACTTACGGTCACGTGTAAATAGATTAGCTATTAGCTAGATTCTCGACACATTTGCAGCACATGAATTAATCACCTTAATTGCTAAATGATCAAAATTAGATACGTATCTGACTGATCGCGACGAAGTAAAGTAGAAATATTAAAAACAAAAGTATAGAATGTTATATGTGTGTTTTTACTTCAATTTTTATTACGCTACATTATTATGTAATTGAGTCAATCAATGTCTAGTTGATCGGGTGATTACACATTATGCGTAATACAAATTGATTGATTAACCACTCGATGTTAAATTTAGACCACGCAAGGTCACGACAAAAAAGGGTTCGAACGAAACTCCGTGACGAGGACATTTATCTTCTTTCTAAGCTTTTAATATTTGACAAAATATAACTAACTTTTGTAAAACACGTAAGACCGTTTATACGCCACCCTTTATTTTACGAAACGTTTTATAAACGTCAGAAATGACTCTAGAACCGTTACTACCCGTGGCCTTTTTACGTTTTCACGTTTTCGCGCTATTTTTCCGGTAGAAGATGAAAGCGTGTAAAGTGGAGAGACAAAGGTGATTGCCACTGTGCTCTACGGAGAAATTGCTTTGAATGTTTTAAAACTCTCGTTTTCTTTCATCTTCGTGATTATACTTTTATTTCTATTTTTTTTTTGTATTGCAAGACACCGCAATATTATCGGTAAAGTGTAAATTGCGAGTGTAAAACACACTCAACTTATATTTGAGATACTTGAAGTTAATTCAACTTAATTTTCTGTTAATTTTTACATTATCTCGATTATTAAAATACACTTCCCTGACATACATTGTAATTTAAATCTTTGTACGTTTACACTATATTAAACCGCTACAATGAAAGGAAGACGCGCACATAATCAGAATTCTCGTTTCATTCAACTACACGTTGATCTTTTGAAAGAGATTTCCATTTGTCTCTCTCTCTCTCGCTCTCTCTCTCTCTCTCTCTTGACTTACACCGGAGTTTCTCGAAAGCCTTGTAATCTTCGAACAAATTTACCGACGGAAATTCACTTACCCGGACAACCTGTTCGTTTATGAGAAATCCAGCGCGTGCTGTCAGCAAGATACGACGAACAATAGAGACTGTTGTGTCGTGCGCGGTTAGACGTCGCGCGGTCCCGCGTCAAGTCTTGTTCACCTATGCCGCGCGACCGGCGCGCACGTGCGCGTCTGCATGTCGCACACAGCTATAGACACACATTGCGTAACATAATGCAGCCGCTTATGCCGTGCACGTGCGCGGAACAGCTGCATTTTAAAATCACGGATTTCGCCGCGCGATTTGTTCGGAGAACACGCGCGCGACAAGGCGCCACCTTACCTCGTCGTCGTCGTCGTCGTCGTCGACGCGAATCCAAAATTTCTTCGTCACATCATTGACAGCATCAATTTTGTTTTGCAAGAATAATCAATTTTTCGCCCTCGATCTTGTGAGAAATTGCGCTTTCGAAAGTGAGCGCGCAGACAGCAGAACGTCTAGTTTGTTGAAATCTTTTTATTGATTGTTGTGCATCACAGTTAATTTATAAATAAATACACATTGAAACACACAAAGCTTCGCTAGTAAATATTATGTTCATGTTAACAAACGGGAAGTGATGCATAAATTATGTATATTGCTAGGTTCGCGTCTTATTTTAAATACAATTTGCAAGCAAAAGTTCTTGCTTTAAAAAACCACTTCACGATTATCAGTCGAAGTTGAAACGTTTTCTTTGAACCGTGAACTTTTATTTACGCACCGGTGTACGTCAGCGTAAACCCTGAGCGACTCGTGTTTTCTTGCAGATCCACTTGGCCGAATACGTGCCTAAATAAGAAAGCTACACACACATACCCACACACACACACACATACATGTATCTGGTGTCAAGAGGGTGGAATAAAGCGACACGACAAATAGGCCTTCGCACACAATTACTTTGTGAAGGACCGCGCTGTCAAATAGAGAGCTCATTGGTTGCATGCAACTATAAGATCCTTCCATGTATTTAACTTCCATGTATTCAATTTTCGCGCTTTGTGTTGCGCGAGTGGGGAATGGAATTTACTCCGGGCGGAGAGTATCTTTGAGAACACCGGCAGCAATATGTAATGCTCTTCAGCGTATATAAATATGTAGTTTCATCAGTGTTCTTGCGAGAACTTTGCAACGTGTGCAATCTGATAAATTTTAAGACCGTGGTGTTATTATCGATTGTTATTTCGATATTTCGTTGCGAATTGACATTACTTTGTGAAAGCAAAGCTATTTCGTACAATATTATAATTTATTTATTTATCGTTCGATGATGTGTCCAAATAATTTGACGTTGCATTCGACGTTCGTACGTGACATCAAGTTTTTGCGAGATTATTGTTTTTCGATTAGTATGTGTCAATTAGAGTTCACGAAAACAGATGTCTCTTTTCGCGGTCAAAGTGTTATTTAGCAATAGCGGGCAAACTTATCGTTATTCGCGTAAATAAAGCGCGGACTTTTGCCAAGCGGCCGACTTTCTTTTTGAAGCGTCTGTCGTCGGGATTTAACGCGGGTTGTCTCGCTTTTTCCATTCTGCTCTCGCGCACGGGTGGATACGTTTTACGCCTTCGTTCTGACGCTTTTCCGTCTTTTTGTTTCCGTAAATCGCGCTCGTCACCGTAATGCACGAGCGGTTACTTGCAAGGCCTTTCATCGAAATAAATATACCGGAAGCAGCGAGACGGTTTTATACGGGAATTGGCGGAGTTTCTCTACTACAAGGGGGGCTCGCGTACATACCGGGCGTTTATCTCGCCCCTGCGGCGGAATGACTCGGTCTGAGTGCCTTACGAACGTCAAAGGCCTTAAAACGTTTCGATTTTCATGCGTTTCTCCGCGTACGCGCTTTTAGAAACGAAAATCATCCATGCACAGAGTTCCTTCTTCGTGCGGTTTATTTACGCTTATTTCCAACGATGATGGTGAATACTTCAGCTTTATTTACGGATTTCCAGATGCGTTTATTAAAACGCTTTAGCTGTTACAAAGAGAGATATTATGTTCTGATGAACTCAAGCAATTAAATATCCCCAATTTAATGGTCTTAAACTTCTTTAATACGTTCGATATCCTCATTTTGCACGTTTAATTAAATTATGCGTCTATAAAGTAGGTTGTGGCGGACAACTTTACGAACTTATACGGTACGTACGTGCTTTTGAAGCAACTAATAGCACCAAAAGATGTAACGTGTTAAATTATGCGATCCCAAGAGGAAATTACTTGCCAAATTTTCGTCGGGAAGTAACCATAGAAGTCTTTTACACAGTTTCGTACTCGATCTAATATTCTCGCAAACTAAAGGTGATTTTTGACAAGAAATCTTCTTCAAAACTGTTTGATGTATTATCAACATTTCGATATAAGAAATTATTTGAAAATTGATTTAAATTCTTTCAAACAAGACAATTTAATCATGAAATTCTTTACTTCCTGAATGTTTTCTGTCGTGCAATTACACGCGATATTTAGTCAATTTAATGTTAAATTATTTTACAATGGCCGCAGCATGCAATTCTCTTTCAATCTTGCCAAAATCAAACGAACTTTTTGTTTGACTTAATAGAATAGTTCAAAGTATTTTACCGATCATTTGCGTGTTCTGAATGTATTGACCGAATACGTCGGGCAGCACACACTCGATTCAACATTTCGATTAACGTTCATCAAACATCCAACATGCAACGCGATAACAATCCCTTGCGTCACCCATTTTTGACGTGTTGGCAACTTTTCGAATAATTGTTGTCGTTAGTTCCAGCGGACGAAATTTTCAGCGTCGATAAATCCCAACCACGTGACATGAACCCATTCGCTATCAAACTGAGGACAAAATCCTCTCTAAAAATCGGATACTCCGCATGTGCATCGAATTTGTTTAAATGTATTTTTTCTCAGTGATCAGTGCCCTAAATGAGATTTATTTGTATTTAATTGTGATAAAATACGACAAAATAATTGGTCGTCAAGATACAATTTTTTTACACCAAGGAATCCATATATAAAATACTTTTCACAATTATCGATATAGTACCTCTTTTATTAACTAAACTATTAATTCTTTTAACAAGAGATAAAACAATTTCTACGTACATATATACGTATGTATACAAACTTAATATTGTAAAATTATTTTTAACTCGACAAGCGACAATTTCGCAAAATTAAAAAAGAGTTCAATTAATTTGGATTAAACGTTTTAAACATACTGGTGTAATAAAAAACTTATACGTAAATTAATACAATTTTGTAATTAGCACTCGTTTATTCTCGCCGCAATTTTGCAGTAAAACAAAAAAAACAAGCGAAAAAGATTTAAAATATCCGTTACGTTTATCCTAAATTCTAAAATTTTTTTCCACTACATCAATTGTTCCCTTCCCTCTGGTCAGGCTATTTTTATCTACCTGTCTGTGGATAAAATTTCTGCGTACAGTCGCTTCATGTTTCGAAATGGGAAAAGGATGTTAAGGGAGTTGGAATATAAACAGCACGTGTATAAAGCGAGCGCGAAAGAGAGAGAGAGAGAATACAATTACTTTATTTGGCATATTTTTTACATTGTATAAAACTGGTGAAGAGCAAAACAGCCAGAAGCATTTTTGACGTTGGTACTAGTTGTTTTTATCTTTTTGCGTACGTGCTGCCAAATATTTGAAAAAAATGCAAAAATATCGTGATTTTATATATGTTTAATTAAAAATTAAACACACACACACAAGCAAGCGGTATAAGATACAAATGTTGCAAAGCTAGATTAAATAATATTGTGCGTCGAGAGGAAGGGAATAGGTTTAAAATTTTTTGTTTCTTGCGTAAAAGTGATCTCGCATTCTCTATATTTTTTAGTTGTATCTCGCTGCAAGAGCAAAGTAAACTAAAATATAAAAATTTAGTTTTGTTTTTTCAAATTTCATTTATAATCTGTGTCGCGCAACAACTTGATTGTTGCGCATTTCTCACATCGAATATTCTCTCTCACAATTTTGTACTTTATTCACCGGCTGATGATTATTTAAACGATTTTTGCGTTAGTTGTCAAAACCAAATCTCGGTATAAGTTAACCCTTCCGTACATTCGACCGGACTTGAAATGTGCATACATAAAGTGGACTTGCGGTTCAACCGCGTTGACCGCGAGGGTGATTCCGCGTGCTCTCAACGCGAGTTTCCTGCCATATCGCGCCATATTCTCAATTTTCGCATTCTGACTGTTTTGCGTATTAGCAGAAATGTGATACTCGTATAACGTTCATTTCGAACGTTGTTATATGAGGCGAGTTTGAAACATCACGACGCGCTTTGAAGTTTCATTACCGTAAAAAAAAAAAAAAAAAAAAAAAAAAAAAAAACTATAGAGAAATACACGTGTGATATCACGCACTTATCCAATACCTTTACAACTGTGCACTCATTATCTCTCACGTGTATTGGAACGTGGCGATTTTTATCGGTTAGTTCGCGTAAGATTTTCCGATATAGCGGCGACTGACTGACTCTGTAGATCCGAGAAAGACGAAAAAATCGAAGCAGAAACTTATTCGGATTTCTCGCGCGTTTGACAGACGTGTGACAGACGTAAACTAAATTCCGGGTTGAGCGACGGATGGTTCTGCTTTGCTTCCTGCAGAGCCGGAGACATGACAACCTGAAAACCGCGAAATATGTACGCGCATAATTATCTCACTTGACTTCGGGAATTATTCTATCTCCCTTCTTCGGGAGAAAAACCGCGGATAGTTAAAGACCGACGCGTAAAACAAAAAAGAAACAAAAGCAACGCTTGTTTGATCAACGCAACTTCGCGAATTATGCTTTCCCTCTTTCCGACAGCTCTCCCTTTCTCATTCTTTCGTTTCTCTTCTTATCCCGCGTCGTTTCATCCCTGCGTCGTCGCGCGGCTACCCTCCCTCTCTCTCTCCACCATCCCTCCGGCAGCACTTTATTCCACTCTCGCCCCCGACGTGAAGTGGGTGGCCACGGGGTCGATGGGTGCACAGAGGCAAGCGCGGTGGTGGTACCGTGGGAGTTGAGTGTAGCGTTCTCTCCACGGGGGTGGCGTAGGTGGCCGCGCACAAAAGGGGAGAACGGAGGCGGCGGGAAGGGTGGACGATCATTTCCCCTTCGCATCCCCCACCTTGCTCGACACCGCACGGGCGCCAACGTCAAGCGCTTTCGAGACGTTAAGGCCGACACTCGCGTCGCGCACTTCGGCCCGACGACATCTCTCGGTCACGCGGATATAACGCACGTGCGATTTTAAACGGTCTGTGATCAAGCGCAATCGACGCAGACACGATCGCAAGATCTCTCATCGATCGCGTTTGTTCTTCGATCGAAACATTTTTATCACAACAGTCAACTCTCGAGTCTCGATTGTTTTCTCCTCCCCGTGTCAGTCGTTGATTCGCGCATCGACTCGTGGCGCACGTGATCCCCGCGATACCTGTTATGTGTACACCGCGTCGGAAAGGAGGGTGAAGTGTTCAGGAATAACGTGAACCGAAAAAGAGAAATTCGTAACTTGTCTCGACGCTCGACAGATTCCTCGATGCACCTTTTGCCAGGGGGTGAAAGGTGCACGTGGTGGAAACTCGACCATCTCTGACAAGAGTCTCGGAGCAAAAAATTACGCACATCGGTCAGCGAGCGAGAAGAAAGGTGCATTAAGTCGACAAGTGACCAGATCGACGTTTTTTTTTTTTTATTGTGTTGCTCTCATTTTACCTGTCGCATAGAGCTCGATTATGTCTCGGCCCATAATGAGAAGGAACCACTCTTCTATAGGCTTCTGGAACCATTATTTTTTTTTCTCTCTCTCTCTCTCTTTCTCTCTTTTCCTCACTCTCGTCTTTTCCGTCCTTTTCCTTGATCGTCGTCACTTGGGAGTCGATGGGAAAGAGGTCGGACCTTCTAGAGCTCAGGCGCGTTTTATGCTCCGTCCCGACTCTTGTTTTGTGAGGAAGATCAAAGGCCAGCAGCATCGCTTTAATCTGCCAATGGTTGCTGCGTCTTTCTCATTTCCCTTTGAGTGGCCAAACTTTTGAATGCGGTCGCCAGGGATTAGGGAGCTTCGGTGTCCTTTCGCTGCGCGCACTACCTTCGTCCTTTCTGTACGGTCCAAGAACGGCGAAATTAACGACGTGGCCACGTGACACTCCCTCCCTCTTTATTCGAAGGTTTGAAGGGGAACGAGGTCACTCGGTGCACGCGAGCCGACCGATGTCGGTTTCCAGGCTTTTCGGAGCGCGCTGAGATATAGAGCTGCATCGGCTGCGGCTAATTTCGCGAGATCCATAGATTCTGTTTCGTTCGCATGTCTTTAAGCTAATCATCCCGATGTGGCTCTCCGGCCACTGACGAGATTACATTTCGAGATTAACGTAAGTGAATCTTCAGAATCGTAACTGCGTGTAATTAAAGTAAAGATCGTTGCTTCAAATTGGTTTGCTCGATAATCAGAAAAAAATCTTAGCGCAATTATGTGAAGTAATTTAGATTAATTTAATATTTGTGTTAACGTGCTCGTGAAACTCTCACGTAACGATTAGATAAAAAAATCCGTTTTTCAAGTAATTAAAACGATAATAATTAAAACAATTTTTCAGTTACGTGTTACTACTATTAATTATTTATATTATTAAATTTTATAATATTAAATATAACGTGATATATCTAATAGAAAAATAATATTTAATTATTTTTAATATATAGAAGAATTTTTTTTCTCTCTTTCTTTCCCTCTCAAATTTTGTTAGTAAAATTCGCAGAAAGCGTCGTTATCACTACGAATAATTCGCCGCGAAGCGAAAGACGACGCTTTCCTCTCGCTGTGCTCTGCAAATTTTGGGACACATCCTTGTTTGATATAGCGAAAACTTTGTCGAAACTTACGAGCGAACTGCGCGTTGCGTACAATACAAACGAGGGGCTTCCGCGCTTCTTCAGCAGCGTCTCGAAAGAACTCAAGAGAGCGCAGAACTAAAGTAAGGAAAGCAACGGCTATATGCTAGGTCGTATTTTTGGCGTTCGTGAGTTTCAGGGCGTAGGATTTATCGGAATACGCGACGCACAACCTATTGTTGGTTTACGGATTTATTCACATGAACTTGTCGAACTTGCTTCGGATATGCTCAGCTTTTATTCGAGCTATTCTATATCTCTCGATACTGGCGTACATATTAATTTGTTCGAAAGTCGCACGGATCGTTACTAATTATCGGAGTGTAGAGTGTCACTTTTTCTCGTTACGCGGATTTGCGTATTTTCGTTCTAATGAATATGTAATCATTTCCGGAAAACGGTTTTACGTTTCCTAACGAATATCCTCCGAAACAACGCTACGAAAAACAAGAACATGTAAATGATGAGAAAAGAAATTTGATAAATCATGTATAAAGAAAAATGTGTTTTACGATTATACTGCGTTTCCGCTCTGTTTCTATGTCTTGTGAAAATATACTATAGAGAAACTCTCTCGCTTGCTCTTTTAAAGAGGTCCCTCGATTCTTGAATATTTTTCCGCATCTTCTCTTTTACCTTGCACAAAATTCTCCACCCTATTTCGAAACGCCAGTAAACCGCTGAGAGGGAAAGAAAGCGGAATGTAATCTTCGAGCTACAATGCGGAGATCTCTTGCTCTGATCTGTTTTCCTTTGCCAAGATCGCCTTTTCTCACCTGTCAAGAGAAAGAGAGAGAGAGAGACAGAGAGAGACAGAAAGAGAAACAGAGAGACAGAGAAATAGAAAAAAACCAGCCGACTTTTCGACATGCTCCTCGAGCATGCTTTATTACCTGTCGATTTTACACAGTCACTCCGAGAGTATAGCTCTTGTCGTTCCGGGCCTATTGTCGGGCCTCGCCGCATCGGTCCTGTCGCAGCCTATCTCTGTTTGTTTCTGATCGGCCGTCTATCCCTGTAAAGGATCTCTTTACAAAAGATCCGTGGTCGTCACAAACAATATGCTGGTAGAATATCAGCGTATTGTTCGTGACGACTGGTCACAAATCTTCGTGGACAATGATAGCGTTACAGGAAAACAGTGAATATATATATATGTGGACTTTTATACAACCGCAACAAGATATAGCTAATGATTGTTGGAACACATACAGTAAGATTACACTTAAAAAGAGAGAGAGAGAAAGAGTGAAGAGCAGAATAAAAATTAAATGAGAAATGTACGTTACAATGTTATTATTTTTGTTTTGTACTAAAAAAAAAAATGTATTTTAAGAAGCTTTAATTAGAACACATTCTCGATGAGATATGATTTTTAGCAACAGTAATTTCCAAAGCTCTCGGGTACACACCTCGCAATTAGCGAACTGCTCCGCCGCGGTGCAGGCTTAGAACTTTAATATTTCCGCGTGTGGAAACTCGTGTGTTAGTTCTAGAATTCGCGATTCCGAGGCAGACGGTACATTATATAAGGAAGAGAGAACGGTGAATATAACAAGTTAGGTAATAGGTGCAGGTTTGCTGCGATATACGTTCTTATTTGAAATAAAGCAATTTCTGTTTCCCTGTAAAACGTCCCGTTGTTGGCTATATCAAACGGAAATACGGCAACTGTTCATAATAAAACGCTGAACTGTTCTTTCGACTTTCATTAACCAAAAATTACTGATTGAAAATGCGTGGCCTATTTTCCCCACAAAAAAAAAAAACGTTCGGATGTATGTGGGAAGAATAAATTTCCATAAAATTTTACGACGGAGCGTCAACGAACTTTATGCATTTGGAAGATTACATCCCTTTGATGGGGGATGTGCCCGCACTCGTCTAAAAAGAAAACACGAATGTTTTTCCACGTGGAAAAGCAGAGAATATGTCACGAAAGCAAAAAGAAGTGTAATGAGAGCTTGCCGCAGATTGAAAAGCTACTTCGCACACAATCGCTGAAACAGGAATAAATCCGCGTTTTATTGATTTGTAGTCTGTAATATTGTTTCACGCTTACACAGATACAATATAATATTACGAATATTGCTTGTACGGTACAAGATTTCGATTAAATTTTCAAAAAATTTAATCGTGATTTTGAATAAGAGAGACGTGAGTTCATTAGTAACTTCCTTCGCGATTTAACTTCCGCTCACGTGATATACAAGAACACATTCTCCTTCAGAGGGATGATGTATGAATAGTATGAACAAGTGTTTCGCTCCTTTATAAAGCTGTCTCCGCTAGTTGGAGTACGTGGAAAGAGTATACAGTAACAAGTAAAAGTAACACAATTATTACTGTTTACTCTCTTGCAAGTATACATTTTAATCTCAATCCCAAATTTAATTTGTAGTTTTCGGAGAATTATTGCACATTCACGATTCTATTTTTTTATACACACAGAATTATATACATTCGTTATATAACAATGCATTACATTATTTTTAAAGTATTTTATTACAAGATCTTTCTCTCTCTCTCTCTCTCTTTCTCTTTTGATTTCTTCGTGACGTTTTCTGCGCATGCAAATAAACGCGCTTGAAGAACTTATCCCTTCTCCCGCTGCGGGTGCTACGCGAAGGTCGATTATAATGGCACATTTTACACGGCCTCCCCGGACGAGACCGCAAATGGTGGGCCAGAGCAGCGGGAGAACGAGCAAGCCGCACGGAAGTGTTTATGATCTATGGGGCGGAGTGCCTGGAATTATGTATACGAGGGAAGATTGTGCAAAGTGGATTAGTGGGATATTAGCGGCGGTCAAGCGTGCGGGGCGCTTTCAAGATAAATACTTTGGCACGATATAGGCCCTCGTGTCGTGTTACAAAGCGCCCGGGAATCGTTAGCCGCGTCTGCGCCGTCGCGTGATTAAGTTCCGAGTTGGCTTAAGGTTCGCCGGTATGCGTGGAGCGAAATGCTTTTAGGCTCTTATTAGAAGGTGAACAGGGAAAGGCATTCCTTAACACCTCGTTACTATCGTGTTATCGCTGCGAATTAATCTCGAATTTCGCGATCGATGGCGGGGGATGAAACCAACTTGGTACTCGGTCGTGTGATTTAAAATCGATTTTCGTTGCAAAATTTTGAACCCAAGAAAAAATAAAGAAACAAAAGACGCGCGCGATTTTGACCGTTTATTCTCTTAGATGTCTGTGCGCTTCTGTTCGTTTCAACTTTGGATTTTTAAAATTTTATTTCGTTCTTTGTGCACTCATTTGCTCCTTCTTTTTCACGTCTCTGTAGATGTTTCTTTGATTTATATTCGCTCATCTGATTCTCTCGCATTGGGTTTTCTTTCTCGGCTCTCTTGCGCTTTCTCTTACAATACACACACATACACGCAGATAGCTGTGCATACACACTTTTACATCACGAAGTGTAATACACATATATCGAGAAGTATAATACGTATATCTACCCACGTTCCTACATTTTGCATATTTAAGGTCAGGAGTTAACGATATGCTCATTAGAATACTGTAACAAGGCACGCGAGATTAATCCCGTCCAAAAAAGCACGCTTAAATATTTGATGGACATTTTATCGGTCAACTATTTTAGGTGTACGGAGTTTTAGACAGACGGTGTTGAAGTGTTTCGAAAATTCGTGACGTTCTCATAATTAGCCCAAGGAAATTTTCCGTGCATGAAAATGACGACATAATCGTTTTCGCAGCTTATAAAGTTTCCACGTAATAAAAATAAACACCACACAACACTCAACCGACCGTGTTTGTTGGTTTTCTCATTGGTCTCTTCCTTTTCATTCAATTAAAAATAATAATAACCACGCCATAAAAAAACCTCTGATTGAATCTAAATAGAGTTTGATCATTCGAACAATAAGACGGATAACGAAGCGAATTATTGCACGTATCGTATTTCTACATGGAAAACTTTAATATTCACGTTTGTGCACGGAACACGATGTTGCGCGCGCATCGATTTGATTGATAAAAAAAGCAAAACCTACTTGTTAAAGTCTGTTCGGTGAATATAAACGCGACGGCTTGTATCAACAATACCGATTCGTACGTGAATTTTGAGACACGTCGTTGCGCAGTCAACGCGTTGTTTGCATAGCTCCGTCAAGAGCTGTTGGTCGTTAACATTTGCGGCTTTCGATGAGATTTTCTCTAAGGCACGACTTTCTGCCGGACAACTTCAATGCATCTCATTTTCTAACGAGTAGCGAAATTAATACCGCTTAAATGCAAACAACTCGAGTTTATAAACAACACCGACGCGATGCGAGTTTAGTTTTCGTGTAGATAATATCTAATTACAGAATGCGCGCGACGAAATACTTGGTCACGGTCGATTCTCGCAAAATATGTTATGAAACGTAGCTCGGTCGTATCTGAGAATTATTTCCATCTTCGGTTTTGTAAGAGATATACCATTTCGTCTTCAGAATTTTCTCTCGAAATCACAATTACAGCTGTAACATAATACTGTGCTATGATCAAAGTACGACGATAAAAGCCTACGAGCTAACTTGTTCTTAGAAGACAGTAAGCTTGATGCGTTCCCATGGGAAATCTGAGCGAGTGTGCTATATGCAGCAGCAGATCCTGGCTCACTTAAAGGTGTGTGTGTGTGTATATATATATATATATATATATATATATATATATATGTATATACGGAAAGGATGTATAGATACCCTGTACGAGTGACCGGAGAGTTCGGTAATGGCTGCGAGAATTTCCGAGAGTCTCGCCGGATTATCGGACCGGCTTTTCTCCTACGCGCATTTCATCCCGGATGTACCACGGTTACATTCCCCTAAGCTCGATCTTTTGATTAAATCATTAAGCAAACATAATTTTCGGATAATTATTATACTTCGTTTTGTCGTATCAGACTAACTGGACAATTTTACGAAAATAATAGAAACCGACAAGTTACGTCGTAAAGCGTTGTATGTGTATTGAAGGAGACAAAATCCAGTTTTTGTATTAATTCCAGAAATATGTCTCAACATTCACGGAGGGATCCTTATATTTCTGCGTTGCGTAATTCGCGAGCTGCGTAAATTTTCGCAACACAGCGAAACGAATTTCCTACAAAGTGCTTCTTCTTGTACACAACATAAAGCAGTTAGTTCAAAATATCTTCGATATGCTTCTCAAACATAGTGCCAGCTGCGATATCGTGTGCTCTGTCGTTACCGATATCCTGAAGACATGAAACATCATACACATCGACAGATATTGACCCTAACTTGGTCCCACGTCGAATCTCGAATACTTGGAAACGTCCGGAGCGTTCCGAGGTTATTGCACGGAGCTCGAGGCGGACATTTGCGATAAAAGATGCGCTCATTACCGAGAGTCGTTCTCGAAGGCGGTGATGACCGGCCTATTTCGACCGATCAGTCTGCGCTCGATCGCGGGAGGGAGAAAGGAGCCTCCGAGTGGTCCCTCGTTAATGGGTTAAGAGAGGCGCTTCGTTCCGGCGCTCGCAAGGCCACTTTACAGATTGCCCCTCGGAGAAGTAGTAAGCCGTTAAGCCCGGGCGCTGCTGTACAGAAAATGTTTTAAGAACTCAAGGGCTGCGGCCGGCCTAAATGGATTACGGCCGACCTAGCGTGACCACGCGCGCGGGAGGACGTTTAAGAGTGGAAGCGCGCTTATCTCGGTAACGACCGCTCTCAGGTTTTACGGATTCTCTTTTGCTTTCTCTCGCTCCGCCAATCGGTCGCGATAGTAATAGGTGTGCGCGTGCTGTCGGTCGAGAACGAACGATCGAGAACTCGAGGATTATGGCTCGCGCGTTTATGCGATCGGGCAAGGTGGCGACGACGACGACGACGACGACGACGACGGTGCGCGACATCGTTGGGCCGCTCGAGATGTCAAATACCATCCGCGCCTCGTAAATTCTTCAGCAATGCCACAGGGGGGGTGTTTCTGCGTTCGCGCGTCGGACACGCTCGGATATGGATATGTAAATGCGAGCGCGCGCTGCGACAAGTATAAAAACGTATATGATCGTGACGACGACGTTCGTCTCGCGTTTTACGGATTCCCGTCGTCGCGCGCCAATCGATTCCGTTATATATGTGAACGCAACTCTGGAAAATATATCGCGACGTTACTTATATATGCATCATTTCGGAGTTAAATTACTTTACGTTGCTATAATCCTAGCAGAAAGGAGAGAGAGAGAGAGGAGAGGTTTAGTTTTTTAAACCGAAAGAGGAGTTATTATCTAGTTCGTGCTAATAATAGATAAACGAACATCTATCGTTCGGAGCATAAACTCGCTAATGCGAGCGGAATAGGCGGTCTATCGAAGCGACAAATTACAGAGGAACGACATTGATGACGATAGTAGTGCCGGTAGTGCGGGATTGGCTTGTTTTACGAATTCTCTAGAGCGGATCGATACGGACAAAGACGTTTGAGAAATTGAAGACTGCTGGACCGCGTACTACGTCCGGTTAGTCGGGATAATAGTTGTGTGTTAGGTGTCTTTCATCATCCGGGAAGCGGTAATGGACCGATACCATCGAGAGCCTAGGGTACTCCGTTTCGGATCCTGCAGGCTTTCCCGACAATAATTTGGCACCTGCTATATGTATGGAAGGGGAAATTCTAAAGCATATAGATAGCGCATCGCCGATTATTCCGTCTCCCGGATACACGAGGCAAACACGAGAGAGGAAACACACGCCACTTTTCTGATTTCTACAATATGCTGCTGTTGGTGATGCCAAATATTTGGACGGGAAAGTATGTCGACTGCAGAAAAGGCTGCTTCTTTGGAAGTTGCTTGTAATCTCGCGCGAAAGCTGCTGGTAGTTCCGATTTTAATCAGCGGTAAACATTCAGACTGTCTTATTTATCAAAAAATATATAAAAGAGAATATTTGAAGTCTCAAAATTTTCTTCTAACGAAGTTTTATAAAAGAATGTTTAAAATAATGGTTAAATTCATAAGATTACTGATGAGTTATCGGTTTTTTTTATGCAAGCTTCTAATTTTTTGTGACAACGGAGCTTTCCGATGAAATATTTGGTTTGATTAATTTTTTATATTAATAGCAGAATAATATATTACAATAAAGAAGAAGAGAAACAAGGGAAAGGAGAATAAACTTTACTAATAAAGTTTTATTAGTAATATTGAAAAATGTTAATAAGCACTTTTAATTTATCAGATTGTGTAATGTTTCTCTTATATTATTTCTCTTATTTTTCAGTTTTTTGAATATATTGGGTTGGTCAGAAGGTCTTTTCATATTTTTCTATTAAACTTTGTATTAAAATACGAAAAGAAACCAACCCAATATAAACAAATGTAGATTTTATGACACATTGTTATTAAGAATAAATTCTTGAACAGAAGTAAATTGAATTATCTTGTAATGTGCGAGGTCGTGAGAATAAACGATTTTTTTCTGAACTTCAAAAGTGAACGATCTCTAAAATTAAAATTTTATCAGTTCTCGTATAAATTCACTCTTGGACGTATTTCGATCACGTAACGCGTAATATTTACATTTATAGTTCTATACGATGTGTGTCTACAAGTTTATCCGAGTGTATTTGTTCGTGATACACCTCGGTGAGATCTTCTCGCATTCAATATTCAGAAGACCGTTCGATGGCGTCACACAAACGTGTCAGAAAAGCAATTACTCGCTAAGTGTCGAGATATCGACTGGCGGCGCGGAAGACGCGCTTCTTCTTGAGAGCTTTCTTCTAATACAATCGCGATACTTGTGCTCGGTCGCATTTTTCATTTTAAGCATCTCGTTCAAGTTCGCATATTTGAAGGAAATTTTGTACATTAATAATATATCGGAAAAAGTTCCGTGTATTTTTAAAAAGTCTCGTTAACTATAGAGTTTTTACGATAAATTGTTGATAAATTGTTGTAAACATGCAGAAAACTGCTTTGGAGAGACTGAAAGTTAAAAACAAGTTGCATAACACGAACAGAATTTATTTACGGCGTATTTAATTTAATTTAATTAGTTTCGACAAAAATATAAAGTGCAGGTATAGAATTAAAAACTTTTATATATAAAAACGTCTAAAATTTGAATTTTTTATGTATAAACGCGTGTTCCTACGTCTCCTGGCTCTCCTCCGTCATTTTTCGTTCGTCGGCGATCGATTTCGGCACGATCGGAATTGGGAATTCCACTTCGCGCGGTTGGTAACGAGAATGACGAGATTAGATATCGATTACGTTCACGTCACGCGTCATGGACGAGAAACGATTTTTCGCCGAGTCGATGAGCAATTCTCGGTAGAAACGAAATGGCTTCAAGGAACGATATGGTAATTTTCTATACTAGATATTGATGTTTTTTTAGATTATTTTTCAGAGTCAAGAGATTACTTTTGACTTAAATTGTCAGAGTAATATTGATGCACGGGATTTGTTATTACAATTTATTGTGTGAGGATAAAGGTTTTTGATCAAGGTTAAAAAATGCAAAATTTATAAGTTATGACGTAGATTCGATAATTAAATCAAGCACTGCATCGTGAAAATGCAAGTGTCGATCGCGAAAAAATGACACGTAAAAACACTTTAACAACACTTAAACGAACAAACAGATTGGGTCGAACGAAAAATAAAAGCAAAGTCTCTGTGAAATGACGCACGTGCTCATTTAATCGAACACATTTCCGATGACCTGGAAATTAATGGAAACCGTTAGAAATCGACTTTCGTTACGTGAACTAATTTTGACGATTCTTCTTACAGAGCATCTCGACGTGGTAGAAACAAACAATATACAAACAATATAAACTCCTTAAAGCGTTTCGTCCGGATGCTCGACGCGGAAGTATCTCCCACATCTCTTCGCGCGTGCGAAATCATATACAGAAACCGAATTATTTATTTCTACAATAAATTTTCTATTTTTAGAAGCACTTCGTTGTTACAAGAATCTCTTCCAAAAAACACTGATTTAAATGTCATTCTTTTCGAGAACAAGTTCATCCCTCGAAGTTACATTGTTCTCGCGAACCTTCGATCGGCGCGATTATATTTCCCAGGGCGGTCGAAAGAAACGCGCCGTTCTGCTCTTCTCGCTCGCATATTGAATCGGAAAGTCATTTTATTGCCGTAACTATCGACTACGTTTGTGATACGTGTACGTCGAGAGGTCAGGGAAAAAGGAAGAGGCAAAGGAAGAGGAGGAAGGGCGACATTCAATGCGTCGTCATTAACGCACCGCGGGAGAGAGTGCGACGACTCCCCCGGGGTCGCAATTAGTTCGCGTAGTACCTGCACGCGGGATCGCGCGCGGCAAAGAAACGGAACACGACGGAGACCGCGTAGTAGTTGCACGTCGTCTCTCTCATTCGCGAGGCGAAATATATACGCATGCAGGTGCAGCCGCGAAGAGTGCGGTATCGCGCGCGCAATTACGTGAGAAACACGCAGCTAGTTGGCGTGTGCCTGTAAGCCGGCGCGCGCCTGTATTCTCCACTTAAGAGGTGCGGATTCTCTTTTTCGTCGCGGCCAGAAAAAGAAAGATCTCAGAAGGGGAGAGAAGGTTGCAAATATCGGCAGTGTGCCGCGTGTCGGTTGACGTGCGCGTGCGTACTCTCTTCTCTCTTTCTCTCTCTCTCGTATATTTACGCGGTTATTAATGATGGTTTCGCCGCAAACGAGAGAAAAAGCGTGTTTTTTTTTTTTTTTTTTTTTTTTTTTTTTTTTTTGACATGGCATACGCGTTGCAATCAGGCGGTTTTGCTTTATTGTTATTCATTTGCAATGTAAAAAAAATCACGCCTTGGTCTTTTTAATGAGAGACAATTAACGACGCGTTTCGTCATATGTCTCTCAAAGTGAGAGCAGCAATTAATTTCAAAGAGCGCGTATATGTACGCGCGCGTACTATAATTATTAATAATTAAAAAAAATATAGTGGGTTTAAAAAAAGAATGTATGCCAAGAAAAAAAAAAAAAAAAAAATAATGTCGAGTGGTGTTGCGTGCGAAGATGTATTAACATCGTAAAACGTGTATTAATATCTCTTCGTGTGCGTGCGTTTGATCAGAAAAAAAATTCTCTATAAAAATTTTACAACCCATCTAAGCACGGAATGTCCTTGCTGGCGCTTGCCAGCGTATTGCGCGGTATAATTGAGTGCTAGTGGAACAAGACCGATCAATGTGGAGGCTCTCGCGGCGAAGGCCGTTCGCGGAAGGAAATAGCCGTCTGAAATACATTATTTAATATACGAAGCGCGTAATTAAGGAGGAAACGCGCCGACATTTCAGCCGCGACACTGTGAAAACGCTCTAACGATCCTTCCGCGCGTTGAATAGCAAAAAAATGGCAGTCCATTCCGCGAAAGACAGTGGTGGAAGGTAATTAGGAAGAGCGAGCGATTATCACGATTAAAATTCCCCGGCGGGTAATCTCGCGATTTAACGCGGCGCGGGTCCTGATTTGCATAATCCACCGTAGACAAGCGAACGAAATTCGAACGTTATTCTTCGCCGCTCTGCAACAATGTAATCTTTGCGCGTCATTCGATCGCGCTTAGAAGTCCCTGCGCGTCGATAATCCGGTTTGTGAAAGTGACACAGGTAGAAAAAGAAAATTTACTTACATAGGCTATAAAGAGAGGGTTAGAAAGACACCCATTTAAGTGCAATACCGGGTGCGCGATCTGCTCTGAAACACGAAACGAGAGACCCTTCTGAACGGCTACTCAGTTACGTTAATTATCGCCGGTGCTTAAGTGACAGAGCGCAGTTCTACCGTCATCCACTTAACTTGAGTGTGTTGTACTTGTAATTAGTATCGGAGGGAAAACCTTCTCGGAATTATCAGTGTCGTGTGACGCGACGGAGTTTGACAAACGAATGATCGCTTTGTGAATACCGATTAGTTAAAGACGGTCCTGTAAAAAAAACAAAAAATGACACGCGTTAATTCTTCTCGTGACAAGTGAGTCAAGTATAAAGATAAAGTTTTCAGCTTTTATACTGTTCGAACAATATATCGCACTTTTATCCTCAGAAAACAGAAACGACGCCAGTTTGGTGTACCGGCGTTTGAAACCGTCTGGAAAAAGGGCGAGATTGGCTTCGGCCGTTTCGATCGGGCCAATCTCCGCACGAGCGTCGAAAAGATTCCCCATTTCCCATTACCTTCGTGTGAGGCGAGAACTCCCTTTCTCGGTCATGGCCGCAACCAATATAATTTCAACTTGGCGCACAAATATTTCTCTGATACCCTTTAAGCCGATTGTCCGGGCAATTCGTGTTCAATTGAACGAAATTGGGTACGTGCGCGTATATACAGATCGGAAAATACGGTGGAAAGTAAGAAAAAACGAAAAGAACTAACGCAAATTAGTTCTTACGAAGGAACAAATGTAAATGTGAGAACGTCTTCTTTTTTTTCCTCTCTTGACGGAAATCGTCGCGGAAAACGAAGTAAATCATTAAATTGTTATTTTAATTGTACGACGTGAAAATAATTTATGGAAGTGTTGGAATGATTTCGAGGAAGGTCGAAGGGCGCTTTAAATATATTGAGTTCACTGGTACGTTGTTCAAGTTAGTTCGTACGGAACGCGAAATCCGGACACGTCTCGGTACGTTTGACAAATTGACGCAAACTTCAACGAGTGACTTTTAGCCTGATGTGAAGGCGAGTTTCCGGCCTGAGTTTGGGCGTCAAATTTATTTTCAGCGCGCGGATATAGATGAGTAAAGTAGTTTCCGGAGAAGTAACGTGTCGGTTAGTAACGCGGATACAAAAGTTGCGCCGGTCTTTCGTTAATAAGTCGAATGAGATTTGGTTCAATTATTTGTAAGTGCTTCCAAATTCGCAGTACGAAGATAATTTCAATCGAGTAATTGTGCATTTTATTTTCTGAAAAATAATTTAAGTTGTGAGCAAAAGTTAGTATAACATACTTATAAAACTTTTTCTTCTATTCATGGTCTCAATTTTAAATCGTTCTTTAAGAAAATCGCTTAAGGTCTTCAAGACCGGCTCGTCTATTCAATTTCTCACGCGCGAGCGACAGTTGGTGATAGCTCGAACGGAACGCGGAATCGGATACGTTTCGGTGCGGTTGACAAATCGACGGAAGCGCGATCGCTGAAGTTTTTTCTTCACTGCGAAAACTCGCCGCAGCACTTTGCGCGAGTTTTCGATGAGGCACATGGTCGCGCTCCTTGCTCAACGTCGAAGCTCTTCAGTTATTTTCTTCCCGTGGAAGATCGCTTCCCGTTTTTCTCACGGCGCATAAAAACAGTCGGCAGAAACTTCTTCGCGTTTTGTGCGCGTTAGCTTTTATTTATACAAACTTTCTATATTTCTATTTTCCTCTCTCTTTGCCCGCTTACATCTTATATTGCGGTAATTTCATCAAAATTCTCTTCTTTTAACGCACGCGCGCGTGTAATGCAAAGTAACGTGAGATGTGCATCATAATAATACGTGATCCATAAAATTGTGCGGAAAAATTAATAATACTGTGTGATTACATAATATATTATAATTATTACTTATATTATTATAATATTATTATACTTATTATATAATTTTAATTAGTTTTTTCCGCGAATAAATATATTTTATATATTATATTATCTATTATCGCGATGAAATATTCATTTAGCTGAACTAATTGCGCAGTGAGATACACAAAGCTCTTTTCTTTTGGAAACTTAATTGAGTTGATATTTTGCTGATATGTATGCATGAATTATCAACATTTAATTTTATACACATCTATCATTGTGTTTTACTTGATAACCATTTTGTAAATTCAGTTGTGATCTGAGATGTTAATTCGACACGAGCACGGAATTTATTGATCAATCGCTATATAAGCTCGAGAAAAAACTCTCTCTTTTTTTTTTTTGCGAATTTTACGAACAGTATTACGCAAGTTTGGCTCGAATTGCGAAGCATCCCGAGTAGAAAATAAAATGTGACCCTGAGAGAGGCGCGGTAGCTTTTGCCCTGTCGCCTGATCAGGTTTTGTTAAGGCAGCCTGACAGCGCCCTGATCAAAAATGTAACGT
>QVNV01007506.1:0-10989 GCA_014825455.1 Pseudomyrmex pallidus | reverse complement strand
AAAAAAAAAAAAAAAAAAAACAATTCTATATCAAATAAACATGTGTATATACTTATATTAATAAAAAAATTATACGAACGTTAAACCGGTCTTAGTAAACCAACTCCACTTCAAATCTCAACACAATTAAGTATGCGCATTTGACGCAAAAGATCCTTCTAGAAAACAGTGTCGCTCTGCCTCGTGAGTCGAGTTACGAAGCAGCAAAAGTATCGTCTTCTAAGGTTAGAAAATTTGTCATATTGTTAGACTGTAGCACTTTTGTGTGGTATTGCACTGTTGATATAATATTTCCCGACTAGAATTGTGTTTTACACAAGGATAAGATCCTTTTAATTGCGCAGTAAGTTTAGCTAATCGAGCGTGCACATGGTCGCAGTTCGCACGGAATTGTACAAGACTTTTTGTTCACTGACGACTGTATTTCGTCGACGTATTCGGTATTTCATCCACAATAATCGAACACAGATGTCAAATATTAGAAAACGAGTAAGAAATTATGTCGGAACAGATGTTCTTTCAAACTGTTCGCAATACGACACGACGTAACTTTTAGTAGCTTGCACGTTTTCACAATTACAAGTAAAATGAGTTTAGTTCTTTCTTTGTTTCTAAAGATGTTGGCACTTGCGTGAAGTGAGCGACAGAAAAGTTCGCGCGCGTTCAGCAAAATTGTGTCGCGCTATTATGTTGGCCAAAAATTTATCAGATTCACGTGTGACATAATTTATGGATTTTCAAAATACGTACACACACTAAATATTGTACAAGTGAAAAGAGAGAGAGAGAGAGAGAGAGCGCACACAAAATTGTAGCAAGTGGCTTTTGCACGCGGACGAGACGCGGCAACGGAGTGGCCAATCGACGTCTTGCTTTTCCGGAATGTGTCCAGAAGAGCGACGTTGATTGGCTACCGCGTTGTACATACGTGTAGAATTTAATCAATCAGAATTAAAAAAGCTACGTAATATCGATCTTATGTAGTGGACTTTATTCTGGTCAATTCGATTGGTCAAATTTCAGTCCGTTCTCATGCGTGTCCCCTTAAGGGCTTTATATCGAAAATTATTATAGGGATGATGCTTCCAAAACATTCGCGACTTCAAGCTCTGTAGAAGAATGACAGATGAAACATGGCGATGCAAAGTGCGAATTATTTTTGACCATCGTTTGTAAGTTGAAGTCTGTATTTTCACGTGGGAAAACTTTTATCTTTTTTGCTGATCGGTGATATTAAAAAAGTGTATTCGGAACGTGAAGTAAAAAGCATTCGATTATCGCAACAATGAATTATAATCACTCGAGCGCACGCCGTGGTGAGTAACCTATGAGTGACAGATTGGCATATATGTAAGAAGTTTTTACATATATATAATTTGCGCGAAGCTTTTCTTACTTTTTCAGTAAAATAAATATTCACATACTGACCTAATGCATAGAGTAAACGCGAATCGTTTTAATCTACAGGAAAGCCAAAGAGGATATTGGATCCCACAGCTGGTTTGTCAGGACCATCTCCTCCAATGTCTCAGTCTCCGTACATGTATAACCAACAAGTAAATTACAAAACATATATTTATTAGTTACTTGTGACAAAAGTGCTTCTTCGTATAGCACAGAGACTGAATTTCTTGCTTTATATTAGACATGTTACTGCAGAACAAAATGTGTAAACATTTGTATGGTTTTAGATGTCAATGAATAATGGCGCAATGCCAGAATATGGTTTCAACGTTCCTGGACAACCACCTTACGGATTTAATCCACAATTGTCAAATTATCCATCTGCTGATGGTCAAGGAGGAGAATTTGCAAGTCAACAGTTTGCGTCGCAGTTGTTGGCCCAACCAGTTGTCACAGACATGGCAATGCAATATGGAAATGTTTTAGTTGGCACTGGAAAACAGCACCTGGAGAAATATGTCCCGGTTACAGCATTGAAATATTACTTTGCTGTTAACACAGATTATGTCTTCACAAAATTAATGCTGTTGTTCTTCCCGTTTACACATAAGGTATATAACATTTTTTTTTTTTAATCAATGAAGCAGATTCAATCAAAATTCCGCATTCAATTATTCCGTTCGTAAAATGGGTACGTGCCAGTTTGTGTGAACATTTATATTAAATAAGTGAATACATCTTTTGTAGGATTGGTCTGTCAAATATGAACAGGATGTGCCATTGCAACCACGATTTGAGAAAAACGCTCCAGATATGTATATTCCTACAATGGCGTTTTTCACATACGTTGCCGTGGCAGGATTAGTTTTAGGCATGCAAGACCGTTTTACTCACGAGCAACTCGGTATCCTGGCTAGTTCTGCTTTGGCCTGGGGTGTAATTGAGTTGCTTGTTCATACTGTGAGTTTGTACGTTATGAATCTTGAAACGAGTCTGACAACATTAGATCTACTGGCATATTGTGGTTACAAATACGTTGGTATTAACATAGCGCTGTTATTGTCATTAGTCTTTCGGAAATTTGGTTATTACGTGATGCTTTTGTACTTTAGTACTTCTCTAGCTGTTTTTCTTATGCGATCGTTAAAATTAAGAGTCATTCCCCAAGGCCCTAACTCGTACACAGCCACTGGCAATAAGAGGCGGCTTTACTTTATACTCTTCTTAGCTGGTATACAACCTGTTCTCATGTGGTGGCTGTCGTATCATTTAATCTAAGCAACTTTGTGACTCGGTTACAGAAAATTTATGACAGTGGAGAAAAAAAAGAAGAAATGTGTATATTTATTATTTGGTCACACTAATATCATCTGTACAATTTTTGTAATAAAGTCCAGTGAGAGAAAGAATATAAAAATGGAAAAATCTTATACAGATATACACTATTATTGAAGAACATCGTTGGTGCAAAGATGACTCAGCAGACCGTACTAGGTTGGTCCATACGCCAACATTGAAGAACGTCACTTGTAAGTAATGACTTGAGAGGAGAAGTTGACTTATCGGAACCAATGCCATTTGATCAAAGAACAAGGGAATCAAGTTGAGAAACAAGGAATATTTTATGCTATGTCTTTCAATTAAAGAAAACTCGTCCATTTTGCGTATATCCCTCACCAGAAAGCTCTCTTACCTACCCTACCTGCTTCACAACCATTGGCTACCGGCGGCTTCCCGCTCACAACGCCATCCTTTCCGCACTTGGGCTCGCTTTTCTTTCTCTGCCATCTGTGCGCAAACAGATTCTCTCCTTTCATTGAACTCAGCGTGGGAAAGATCCTGAAAGATCTCGATTTAATCATGACTCATGCTGATATTGCCGCAAAGTGAGAACCGGCCTTTAATTCGGAATTAATCGAAGAGATCGTACAATTCGTGTCGAGAGGAGATAACATTCTATGGAAGAAAATCAGAAAAAGGCGCGAGTTCGACATATTTAACGGCATTTGGCAACATTGTCGAGTGACATTTGCAACTGAGTTCAGTGAAAATGTTTGACCACTCTTTTTCAGTATGCAAGGAGAAATGAGGATACATTGTATTGAAAAAGTGTTGACAGATTTTCTTTGAAACTTCGGAGTATCCGTTCTGATGCCGATCAATCGTAATTTCGAGGTAGCCAATAAATTTATGTCACCGCTTGCAGCGGAATTCGTAACAACGGTGTCTACTGCGAGTTAACTGAGCACACTTTTGACATAGAGATATACCGAATTGCCTCCGGTAGGATACACTTGGTTTCTATAAAAAAATATTGATCGCCGCAAGAGCGATAAATAATGTGCGACGATTTTCTCGATTTATATGATACATCCATTAACTGTTTGAGTTTGCATGTAGTGGCGCAAAGATCAGAATATGTTCTCACTGTGGTAGGTAGGTTAAAATCCTTGGCTTGAAAAACGGGACCTTGTCTTTGTGTCCTCTGTCTCTGTTCCCTAAGATGAGTGGGGAAATGTATGAAGGGAAAGATTATCCAACCCAATGGGCTTTAAATCCCTCTGCCTATCAAAATATGAGTAATGATCAAGGTATAATGTGTACTGTATAAACTGCAAGTCTCTATCATAGTGATGTATTCACTTTGGATGCTTAGACCCTTTAGTGTCAATCTAGTCTTGTTCCACATTTAATAAATAATAAAAACAGACTAACGCTTTAAAACAAGCATTCAAAGTAAACACATTCACTGTTATATGTATTAAAGAATATATTGAACTAATTTACCTTATATTATATATGAAAACAGTAGATTGGGCAGCTCTGGCACAACAGTGGATAAAAATGAAAGAGACTATTGTACCACCAGCACCACCACCACCTATTATCAACCCTATATCTTCTGCAAATGATGGTAGTGGCGAGGCACCAATGGATATGGATACCAAGGACGACGACGTACCTCCTGCACCACCTGCACCAACTATAAGTGGATCTGGTGAAAAAGATACTCAATTGTCACCGATAGTAACAGTAAAAATACTTTCACATTACTAAATTGTCAATCTGTCATTGTAAACAGAAGCTTGGACTCAGTGGAACCAGTGGGGTCATTGGAATGCTTCAACATCTGGATCAAGCTGGGAGTGGAGTGGCGTACCTCCTCCTGGTGTCACTATGGGTTCCGATGGCAAACCAATGGGAGTTCCAACAGTACCAGTTGTACCACCTGCACCGGTAATATCTACTACTGCTTATAACATACCTCCTTCTGCAGCACCAGCATTGTACTCTTACAACTCAGTGCCGCCCTCACACCCATACAGTCAGGTAAAGAAATAATGAAAAAAATTAACTTACACATTATAAATATGGGAAATAAATACAACAATTTGTAAGATTGTTGATTATGTTTTAAATATTTATTTGTTTTACAATTACATTTATATTTACAGTTCACATACAGTAAGATTCTGTTATAAAGAGACTAGTGAGATCAAGTTTCTTTTAATAATATGTTGAATGCCGGTGGGATTTACCGGTAACCGGCGCTCAACTTGCCAGTGGCGCCGTGGGGGTGACCGGCAATGCCATATGCATTACAAAACAAACAATTTCTTCCGGCGCCTTGGGCAAATCGACATAAAATTTATCTGGCATTTAACGTGATAAATATTTCCTTACGTTCTCATCAGATTTGTATTTGCAAAGAATGCGTATAGGTAGAAGAAGACAAAGTGCGTTGGTAAAATTATGAAAAACAAGTGTTATAAAAAGTAATAACAGGATCCTACTGCATAACATCAGCTGTATAAATATGTACACGTGTGCACACATACACATACACGCTACCTACAAATTACCTATGTCATATTTATAATGTTTCTTGAATTTTGAAATTTTTCATCCAAAACAATTATATAGTTTCTTATATATCTTACTGATAAGAAACTGTGATATAAGAAAAATGTTAATTTCCTTATTTCTATATCTGCACCGGATGTATTGGGTAATAAGTTGGTCATTAAATTAATCATTGTGTGACTATATTAGGTGACTAACTATTGGCCAGGAGATCCACCTAATGCAGTCCCATCGCAACCGCTTCACTTCATGAAAGGCATTAGACATCCAACCAAAGCTCCTCATATGAGAGGAATAGATCCCATCCCATGTCGGGATGACAGAGAAAAAACGCCAGAAGAAGACACTACAACAACAATAGGTAAAAATCATAAGAAATAACTTCTAATTGTCATAACACCGAGCACAATAAACTTGATTTGCGATTTTATTTTGTGTAGACGCCGCGAAACGAAGACAGTTACCGGCCTGGATCCGTGAAGGACTGGAGAAGATGGAGAAGGAGAAACAGAAAGCTGTGGAAAGAGAAAGACTAGAAATGTTGAGGAAGCAGGAATTGGAGGCGCGCAAACTAGCCGAGGATGAGGCACGTGCGGTGCTTAATCCTGGCAAGAGCAAATTTGTAGGTTTTAATTGCAATTAGATTCTCATCAGCAATTTTGACTTCGCGTTTAATCTGGGTTCAATTTATAAAATCACACCGCGCTGTTTTTCTCCCACAATAGGATTCGGACTCCGACAAAGATAACGACCAGGATTTTGATACAAGTAGCGTACGCGGGCAGCAATCTGTGGAGAGAAGCTACGATCGCACACCGGATATCGTTGTTCGACCGCGTAAGTCGCGATTCAGAGATGCCGATTCGCCCGAATCTCATAATGCTGACGAAAGTCCAACTAGAGTCGCGGCTAGTACGCTTCCGGTTATAAAAAAATTATCTCAAGAAGAAATTATAGAGGAAGTGGTAAGATCGCGAATGATTAGACTCAAAGTTATTTTATCGAGTTTAAAAGTTAACCGATTCTCGTTTAACTTTTCTAATAAATTATCAAAAACGTGCAAACCTCTCATCTCGTGTTGTGCAGATGTTAAAAGTGAGGAGATCGTTGACGGAAATACTTCTAGACGTAACGAATGAAGAGATTACCACGGTGTGCAAAGATGTCTGGAATCGCCATCGTGCCAAAGGTACCCCACATGATACAACTAACCAATTGAATTTCCGCGCTTTTGCTCACCAGGGCACAGAATTTGATTTGATACTACTCGTCACGCTATGCCGTGACAAATCTGTGCAATTCTGTAAATATAAAGCATTGAAAGTATATTAAACAGAGATTTCTTAATGCGTAGACTTAATTATTCGGAAATTTCAGGATATCCTATTTGTTGCGTTTTTTTCAGGGATTGTATATGACAATATCTCAACTCGATTTCGCTTTTTTTTTGTTTTTTAATCATATATATAATCGTTTTCGTGAATCACTTTATAGCATATATATAAAAACAAATATACTTTTAAGAGACTAAAAAAAATAAATACATGTTGTGATTCTAATATTATATAAAATATCTATTTTTTAAACTACGAAATAAATACACGGTCATACGAGCCGTTCGCAGGGTGTGACCGTGTATTTATTTCGTAGTTTAGAAACTTTCGAGCCTTAAAAAAAGTCTATTAATCTATTTTTTATACTATAGCAATTGATTAACCACAAAAAGTGGCTTGAGACTAAAGTTACTTTCACAGAGACACACTCAAACAAACACAGTGAATTTAGTTGATATAATAACTGAACTCTAAATTTAATTAATAACAACCGAACTCACAATGCGTCTTGTAACCCGTTTTTGTAAATCTGTTTAATCATTTGATTGTTATATTTGTGCAAATATTTGGCCACGATATAATGTACAGACATATATCTTGATAGGTCCGTCATCGTTTGCGGTCCTTATCTCTCCTTAAGTTCCGTTACAATGTACTTTATAATTCGCGCATACGAGATCGCTGTATTGATTAATTTTTTTTCCTGTGAAATGTAATAATACTGTAGCTCGACCTTTGTAATTGTGAAATAATGTTGTAAAGAATTTCTCAAGGTACAAGTGAGAGGAAACGAAGGGACGCAGGGACGATTCGCCTCCTTACGAATGAGCCGATTAAAACAAACAAAAAAACAAAAAAAAAAAAAGCCATTCGGATAGTAACGGAGGCGTTATACGTGCAATAGCACACTATTTTTAGCGATTGGTTACTAAATGCGTGTGTATTGTAAGTCCCTGCAGGAGAGATCCCCGTCGCATCCCTCAACAACACGGCCCCTCTTGCTCAGATCACTCGCAAGCTTGGTAAGTACGCTTCGACACTTTATAATTGCACACGGCGAAATCCCTAGAGAACGGCCGGTGAGCGACGGCAGTTACTCGTTTAAATAAAATAAAAAAAAATAAAAAAATAAAAAAATGAAAGAAAAAAAGAAAGAAAAGACGAGTCACTGTTAACTCGGCCGTTCGTTCGTAGAGAATCATTTATCGAGAGAGATGTCCCTCTTTCTCGCTCTTTCTCAGGACATTTCTCGATGAAAGTAAACGGCTGCGAAAATTGAATCGGAGCCGAGCGTATGTGTTTTTTTCTTTTCTTTTTTCACTCCGTCTCAGTGAATTGTGTTACGCGTCGCGCGCGTGAACGAAACGGATGTTATCACGGGGTTCTGTCTGCCGTAGGTCTGGGCATCTATGGCGATAGTAACAGCGAGTCCGAGGAAGAGCAGAGCGAGAACGCACAGGTTCAGAACGACGACAGCGACGAGGAACTGAAGGTAAGAATTATTATTTCGCAAACGGATATTCTATTCTTCTAGTTTTTCCAAAAATACACACGTACAATCTGTAGCTTGGCTCAAATCTGTCTCAATATGTTCATCTTCCCACGAGCTTATCCAATTGTTACATTAAATATGTAAGTGTGACAATAACAAAAATTGTTATTTTATTTTCTGACTGATATTGCACAGGAAACTTTGAGAAGGCGACAACAGGCGTTTCGCAAGACGGAGGAGGAGATCGAGGCGCGGCTTGCCGAGGAAGAGGAGAAAGAAGAACAGCGTCACGAGGAGCAGTACAGTAACAAGCAACAGGAAAATCATACCGGTAATACTAGCTGCCGGGAGCCAGGTATGTTTCGACTGACAACACAACAACCGTATGTTGTCACTACGCAATTAAGTGTAACTTCCTGACGTCATACTTTAGTTGATGAAAAAGAAACGGTAAATAATCAAAGAGAAGCGTCCGAAACTTTGTCGAGCGGCGGACGAAGTCCACAATCGACAACGCCTCAGAACGCGTCGACGGCAGCGATCGACAGACAACAGGCGAAAGCCAGCAGCACTGTGTCAGGATCGGCCGATTCTGAGTCGAGCAGCAGTGAGTCTACAAGCAGCTCGTCCGAGTTGAGCCGCGAATCCGTCGGCAAAAAGACCGACAAAACACGCTTAGGGAAGCAACGCGAGCAACGTTATCATCGGCGACGAAAATCCAAGAGCACAAGCAAGTCACGAAGCGGCCGGAGATCCAGATCCAGATCGTCTCGCTCGTCCGTCGAACGTGTTCGCAAGCGTCGGTCGCGCTCAAAGTCAGCTAAATCGCGTAGAAACTACCGTCGTTCGCGATCTTCGCATTCTTCTAGCGATCGCAAAACCAGTAGGAAGCTACGTTCACGGTCGCGTGATCGAAAACGTGCCAGATCGCGTTCGCGTAGCTGTCGACGTTCCAGATCAAGGTCTCCTGTCGGTAGGAAGTGGTCGCGATCGCGCTCTCGCAGAAGAAAATCCCGCTCCCATTCCAGGGATAAGCGTAAGAGCAGTCGGTCGTGTAGTAAGTCGTCACGGGGAAAACGAAGAGATTCGCGCTCGAGATCAGGCGACAGGGAGAGATCGAGCAGTCGCTCGAGAAATCGGAGACGGTCGAGATCGTATGTTTCTAGGAGAAGCAGCCGGCGACGAAACAGCCAGTCCAGATCACGGGATCGTAACAGAAAGTCTCGATCCAAGTCGCGACAGTCGAGCCATCGCGATGGTAAGAAGTCGTCACATCGATACAGGAATTGAGCCTGAGCTGCTTCTAGCCCAAGGTTGTATGCAAATTCATTCTGTGATTATAACCCTTACAGAACATAACACGTGGATAAACATGGAGCATTATTTCTAAGTTTGAACTACTACTTTTATTTGTTGCATAGACATTAACCGAAAATCTATCCCGATGAGTTTTCTCGCGATTTTTTTTTTTTTTTTTTATCGATTCTTTGCACACTTTATCAATTCTTTAAATTCATAACACACTTCTCACAGACGCGTAAAAAAATAAGTTTGTTTTTCTATTACTTTGTTTGCTCTTTGTAGGATATTTTATATATATTAATTCTTTTCTTTCTACACGATAAAGGAATGGACTTGAGTATATGTGACATTTTTCGTATCCTCTTGACATAATTTTAAACTTCATGTTATTCTAGAAAAGTATGTTTATAGTAATGTGTATACGTAATAATGTATATACATAATAATTTGTTTGTTGTTACAAGAGAATAGCTCAATGGTCTATAAAACTCTAGTAATATAATCATCTTATTTACGATCAAAATGCAACCATTTCATAAGTTTCTTTTCGATAGAGACTAATATATATTATGTCAGATTTTTATTAGATTTAGGTGAGCAAACCAGCATAACGAGATCGGAAACTAGATTTACAATTACAACAAATTGCGTGCAATAAAACATATTCACGAGACTTGAAAATATAACATTTTCATTTAGATTTCATTGAACGTCGCAATAATGTAGCAACTAACATTTAATATTAAAAACTAAAAAACTAAAATTTCTAATTATTTTTGTTTAAAAAATCTTAAATATTCTATTTTTTATCGTAATGTAAGGAACAAAAATTTATTTGTGGAAAAATTTTTTTATTTCTTGTTATATTATTTATGTTTCTTTGAATTTATATAATTAAATTTCTTGTAAAATACTTTGTTTCAAGAGATTATTTATCTCGTCGACCGGTGTTCGATAACAACCGAATTATTTTTCATAGGCAGGTAGATCGGGGGTTGTATTGAGTCGAAAAATTCTCTGTCATTTTGCGAGTTTTGCAAAAATGATGAACCGCGTATTAATTATTAATCTTACAAAGATTCACGAAACTGTCTCTTCTGGACGCGCGCTTATTTTCGCGAATCTTTTAAAATTACTGATTACTCAACTCATTATTTATTGCAAAAAACTCACAAAATGGATTTTTTGACTCAGTACAACCCGCTCTACCTACCTACGAGAAACGATATGGTTTATTATCGGACATTCTGTACATATCTTTTGAGACAAAGAATAATTAGTCACGCACGGTTTTTGCAATATATGTTTAATTGATGCGTGAGTCACGTGTATACAAGCGAATAAAATAAAAAATATGTGCAATTTGTGAAACAAAATACTGTATAATATACATAAATGACATGGAGACTTCTTTCTATCTTATTATACCTTTGATGAATAAATAAAATATTACAACACTGCTCTCTTCGACTAAGAATCCAATATTCTCTTCTCTTTTTTCAAAAATCAAATTTTTTTTTTTTTTTTTTTTTAAGTACATACCGCTTATATAAGTTGTAATTATTGAACAATCGTAAGTTATTTGAAAACTAC
>QVNV01007505.1:0-13184 GCA_014825455.1 Pseudomyrmex pallidus | reverse complement strand
TATACCGGTTAATTCGGTTATACTGAATATTCTTAGCATGCAGGATACAAGTTGCCAGCGCCGTCTAGCGGTTCGGCGACATTAAGTAGACATGCCACAATATATATTGCATATATGAGTGTCAGGGGGCTGATAATATATAAGAAACTTTAATATATTTTATCTCGACCGGCCCCGGTGGTCTCGCGGCCTGAGTGTGAGGGTTGCGAGTAGGAGGTCCCGAGTTCGAATCCACACGTTGTATTTTTCCGGGTGGATGGGGTCGGTCTCTTTCAAGTCGAATTTATCGATTGAAAGAAAAACTAAATCGGGCCTTCGAATGGATCGTGGAAAAAGTATTGAAAAATATTGTAACCCTGAGGGGAATCAATTAAACTTCCACTGCCAGTGGGAATATAAGTCTTATACTTGTTGTTTTCCTTTTACAGACTTACGAGATTCTCGTTACGAGATTTCCTTACTTTCTTTGTCTTCATTATAATAAAACTATTATTTTTACTTATATGAATAAAATAATAAAGTTGCAAATAAACCTAGAAAAAATAAAGTTTAAGATTAAACATAAAACATTAAACAACACGTAAGACTTTATTTCTTTCTTCTTATAATTGAAAGAAAGAAAAATAAGAATTTTTTGTTCTTTCTTCCAAAATTACTAATGTATGAGAACAAATTAAATTCAATTTCAACGCCATATTTCTGTTATAATGAAGATTAACAGCGCCTCTATAATCTAAGTGGCAATTTCCAGTACTAAAGTGGCATGTTTTGCGAGTTCATATACAACTTATGACTGTTTTGAGTGTTTATTAATTTATATGAATGGATTAACCGCGCAATGGTGGTTTATTGTTTTATACAAGGTTGTAAATCAACTAAATATAAAAGTGTAAAGGAGAAATGTAAAAAAGTCTTAACATTTTTTGGGTAAGTTTATCTTATTGTAATCTGAACTGTCACAGTCAATCTAACACACATTTTATAAGAGTATTTGGTGTGTAAAAATAATGTTAGACATTAGTTTCATAGATGTAATATTTCTTTCTTTTGGATTTTAATATTATTAATTGAAATATATGTTGATATATTAATTTGACTCTTATACCTAAATAGATTTCCAACAAACTCAGTTTTGCGAGAGAAGTGGATAGAAGCTCTTATTAATTCCGGTCATAGTAAAGAACATGTGGCAAGGATTACAAAATGTAGTCGAATATGCAGCCTACATTTTGCCAAAGACTGCATCGAAACCATTGGTTTTTCAAGTGGTCGTTTGAAACCAAACTCTGTGCCAACAATATTTCCAAATGCACCAGAAGGAAGGTAATAATGCTAATATTTTATATATGATTACATCAGTTGAAATCTTTTGTAAAACCTCCTTATTTAATCATATATTATTTATACATTTAAATCGTTATCTTTTTAGTATAATTGATAATGAGAATCCTGGACCATCAAATAAGCCATCTGTGGAAATGCAAACTGTTGCTCAATATGAAGATGAGATTTGTCAAACTCCTCCTACAAAGCAAATTTATTATATAGTTGATGTAAATTCTGGAAACATCAAAAATATGTCGTCAAAAATGTTAGTAAAAACGCTGAATATGTTGAAAAAATCCTGCGAAAAGAAAGACAAAATAATTAATCGATTGAGGGTACAGCACTTTCGCCAAAAGAGGAAGATAGAGAGTTTAGAAGCTTTATTAGCTGCACTTCGTGAAAGGAATCTCCTTCCTCCGATTTCATCAGATACTGTACAAGTATAAAAAAGTGGAAAACAACTGTTCTACCAATAATTATTTTACAAAATTGTTTTACCAATCATGAAAGAATGGAAAAGTTGATCATATGAAAAAGGAAGTGATTTTAAATTTATTGAAACCTAATTAGAAGAAGAATATTTTTCAAACAAATAAGAAGTAAATAAAAAACACTTGCATTGTATTTAATATATATTTCAGTCAGTTTCACACATTGAATAATAAAAATTGATATAAAGTTGAATATTCTGTATTTACTTCGCTCCTTTTTAATTTATTAAAATTAGTTTTTTTATAATAGAAATATAGTAGCAGGAAATACACTGCTTACATAAAATATGTTTATAAGATTATTTTTATCTCTGTGTTAATTTTATAAATTATGTGTTAATTTTATAAATTATAAATTTTCGTATACAAGATAGACACAGCAGTTGACCAGTAATCCAGCGTTAACTTTGATCACGTGACCTATTTTGACGCTAAAATGAGCGTCAAGCGTCAGCATGAATTCGCACCTTTAGCTGCGCTCTTTTGTGTCTGCGCACATCGAGGATTTGTTCCAGAGAAAGATCATTCTGCTATTGGTCAGATTTGGACAAAATCAAATTTGATAGAAACTGAGCTTTATGTTACATAATCGAGAGAGAAAGAAACCATTATTTCAGCGATATATTTATATACACACATTTATATACACATCATTATGTAGTCAAAAATTAATTGAGATTAGACAAGAGCTAATGGGGTCCGCGTTGAATGAAGGTTCGTTGAGGGAGATTCGACGGAATTGAAAAAGTACGTAATGTGAAAAAGAGCGTCAGCTATCGACAAACGTGCTCGGGTATGCGTCATTAATGTGAATCGAGGTCGATGCGTGTGCGTGCAACGCAAGCGACGGCTTCCTCTCAGTGCGCAGAACAGCGAGACAGCTGACCGATGTGACGGACACTCGCACCTCGGCGTCCTCGCGTACGCTTGTACTCAGTTTGCACTGAGCGTGCTGTGTTCGCGACGTTTTCACAACAATATTGGATCGAACGAACGGTGAGTGTGGCGATAAGGAAATCCATTACTCTCGGATAAAGAAAAACCTGATTTCTCTCGCCATTTACAAACGCGCGCACAATGGTTATTATTACTCGTTATCAGTGTGCATCGCGTTTCGCAGGGTTCCCCTCTAATGAGCGAATCTAAATATACGCGATATCTAGGAGTACGCGAATCGATATCATTGTTATAACAACGAGCGCATTTTTGCCGTTCGGTACTATTGATATTCTTTTTAGCTTTCGTTTGCGATAAATACAAAACACGATTTATCGTGTTGTAAGATTCTTTTGTCAATAACTCTGCGTGAGACAGAAGTAATTTATTGCACGTAATAGAGTTGTCGGGTCTCTCCCTCGCGTATTCGCAAACAGTAATGTTTCTCGTTCGAGATTCGGATACACTGTGTTCCTCACTTGGTTTTTAACGATTTCGAAAATGTTAGGTGGGTCTGTCTCATCTTTCGACACATTTATTTTTACTAATAATACAATGACGTGTGATATATAAGTATATACAAGAATAAAAAATCAATTTTAAATTTCCAAATGTGAAATAACGAGAAAAAGTAATTCAATCGTATTTTCAAACAGTTTTCAGAAAACTACATTAGAGCATTTGCTCTAGATCTTGCGATCATGGAAATGATCGCACTAAGTACGCAAAATCCATTATCGCTACTCGTAAAGTTTAGCATAATGGCTTGGAATAACAGTTGCGGAACCGAAAACTGTTCCGGCCATGGAGAGTGTCATAATGGGACTTGCCTATGCGAAGTAAGACTGTTTGTTTTTGGCTAAGTTTTTTTTTTTTTTTTTGTTTTTTGTTTCCAAACAAATACTAAAACTGTCTGTTGTAGATTCAATTTGATGGACCTGAATGCCATATTCCGAATCTAAGTTATTATATTGCCTTTTCTACAATCTTCTTTCTCTTGGCGTTTGTTTGCTTGATACAACTGGTAATGTGCATCGTCGCCGAATGGCAGAGAATGAAAGCGCCATCGTTTTTGAGAGCGTGTCGGGTCACCACTCAGAAAGTGTTGTATTTCGTGGTGTTTCTCGCATCAATTATAAGAGGCGCATATTTTACATCACCAGTAAGTAAAAGAAAATTGTTATCTTCGAAGATATTTCGATCAAAGATATACTTTGATGTATTTTCTGTATCTTTTTAGACTGCTTTCAAAGGAGGATGGTCCAGAAGTTTACTGTCAGCATATTATCCACTGCTTTTAAGTGGATCATCATTAATTGTCTGTTTTTGGGCTGAAGTGGTTCATCTGAGAGACATTCGATGGGACAAACCTCAGTTTTTATCAAAGTCTTTCCTGGCCTTTGTTGTCTTCAATATAATAACGTATTCCCTCCTGCTTGCGGAATTTATCACAGCTCAGACATACTCACAAGAAGATCAAGTAAGCAAGAAGAGCGAAAATAATTGAAACAATTTCATAATTTTTTGTCGTACTTGTATAATTTTTTACATCAAGATATTACCTGATCAAAATGTAACTTTCTGATGAAATGTGTTTGTGATCTTTCAGAGCTTTTATACGCATGTATTCAACGGTTGTTACGCAGTACTCTTATTCATTGTGGTAATTTTCTTCTTGATATACGGAGTGGAAGTATTCTTCAAAGTATGTTTTATTCATATCCATTAAATATGTACATGTTTAATACGGTCTATAGTGCCTATATTTTTAAATTTCTGATGATATTCTTTAACAGGTTCGCGGTGGATTTTTGAACGAATATCAAGTTACTTCCATCGCAACGAACAAACGTATAGCCGATGAAATGAAAGTTCACGCCGAAGATCAGGCAACGGCAAAGTTATTCGACCCAACGTCATCATCTGCATCCACAGCCGATCCTTTACAACAAGTTAACACGTCTCAGTTACATCAGTCGAGATTTGGATTGCTCTCGCAAGCTTTCATGCTGTTTATAGTAGTCGGTTTTCTGTTTAGTGAAACACTCAGTGAATTTTGGAAAACAAAGTAAGAAGATTGCAAAAGAAAAAACAATTCTTGTTGAAGTGTTGCGAAAGTAAATTTTTATTTTTATCTTTCAGAGTACCACTGTATAGCAGAAATTGGCATGACGTAGTGTTTCGTGTTATCGAAGTTGGTGTGGCATTGTGGTTTCCGTGCGTTTTATGGAACTGTATAAGGTATGTTGTACAGATTTTGTTTAGACACGCATAAAGTTTCTTTTGTAATATACATTTGTGTCTACAACTGTTTCGTTATTTTTTTTTTGTTTCATCAGTCCGGAGCAATTATGGATTCTAAACCCGAAACGTATACTGAAGAGGCTCGATCTGGATCAGGGAAAGCACATCAAGGAAATCGAACTGCAAGAGAAAAATGCGTCCCAAGACACTGCGTTTCTTTCCGCGGATACGGCATCGATTAACAGTAAAGATTGTTGGATTTGTTACGACAGCGAGCGACAGGATGCAGGCCCGTTGATACAGCCGTGTCACTGCAGAGGCGATGTGAGCGCTGTGCATCACGATTGCCTGCGTCGTTGGCTCGTTGAGGTAAGTCAATCGCCCATACTTTTTTGCTACGTATATTAATTGTCGATGCGATTGTATCGTTGTTTCATGTGTTAATTGTTGACCTCCAGAGCTCCGTGAATGCTGACAGCCTTATCTGCAAAGTTTGCAACACGCAATACAACGTTGAACACGCCAGTCGATTGGATTGGCAAAACAGTTTGACTCCGCGCCATTGTTTGCAAACTATCGCTATTGTCACCACGATGTGCGCGTCCTCCGCCGCCGCGTGGATAGTTATTCAACTTGTGGAAGGGCCGATTATCAGAATGTTTGCAGCCGGAACCGCGCTGCTGATCATGTACGTCTGTATAAGGTGAGCGAACGCGTTGATTTACCGAAAAGAAAAAAAAAACATCAGCGCATTCCTTTTGTTACTCATTGACTCGCTTGTTCCAGATTTCTGAGCATGAACACCGTCGTTGCGTATCAGCGAGCTAAAATCGCTTCGTTGAACATCGCCAATAGCGGCGAGAGCAGCGGAAGCGCGCACGTCGCGACGATCAGTCACACGATTTCCGTGGACTTGACGAAATCGGACATGGCTACGATATAAATCTGCACTTGCCGCAATATAACGCAGATATATCTTCCTGCTTGAGAATAATTCAAGGTAGAAAGGGTAGATATAATGTATAGATGTACATTCTCTTTTCGACCCCATGTGTATATAACGCGCGACAGTGATTATAAGGCGCGGTATGTTTTTAGATCAAAGTTTTACGTTTTTTTTTTTTTTATGTATCTCTTTTTTTGAGATAACGGAACTTCGCGAAAATAAAAACGGCTGAAAGGAAAACACACCGCGCCTGCTGTTTCACTAAGAGTTTACATTGAAGTTGCCAAACAATTCATATTTTACGTCTTGATTAAGTCGTTACATAAGTATATAACTCGCGAAGATCGATTTTTTGTATAAGACCTCGTATTTTACATTGCATAAATACATCATGTCTAACATTTCATAAAGTTTTTCATAAAATGCGAACAATACGCAATTACACGTATCTTAATTGCATTCGTATTAAATCATAATAAATTTCTCATTTGTACCCTTGTAAGTACATGTCTAAAAACACTTTGAATATGTTCATCAAAATGAAATTGTCATTAATTTGATATTCTTTCGAAGTTCTACATTTTTGGAACAGTGATTTTTCTTCACAATCATTTGCTTCAAAGGAACATTTTCAAAGAGAAGTTTTCCATATATGTATAAAACATATATATATATAGATATATGTATATATATATATGTATATATACATAAACAAATATATATATATAAACATATATATATACACATATCATTAAGATAATCATTGGTGCAATTACTAACCATTATTTAATACTTTACTGATAAGTATTTAAGAAGAATGTTCATCATAGTATTCTCTCGGTTCTATTAATAAATGTCTCACGTAAAGTTGCGTCAATTCTCGACTAGTCAAATCAGTTCAATTTGTGTGGATGTTCAGGCATCGTGAATTTAGATTTTTATGTTGCCGCGTCCTTGGAAGAACCTGTTACACTCACGTCGCATAAATATTTGGACTTAACAAAAATTGATGCGGCTTCATGTGAGAAAAGTAATAGGACCGATTGCAGTAGAGTAGTAACAATAGTTTAGTATAGTTATATTAGTGCATACTAATAATTATTATATATATATATATAGTTTATGAGTTAAGATATATATGATTAAGAATAATCAAACATGATAAGTAAGAATAATTGAAATTAATACATTTTAAAGATTTTGTTTTCTTTTTAGATTATTTTATTTTGGCTATCAGATTTATAATTGAAAAATTAATTTTGATTTTGCGTTTTCTAGCTGTACACACAGCTAAAAAGTATAATTTAAAGTCACGACTATGCAACATTGTAACATGCGATGCTGTAATAAGTCACTTTGAATTTATATGAACTTGCTATGAGTAATATATACATATATGTCGTTAAAATGTTTTAAATTCTTTTGTCGTTAAATTTATGCGTAGATTTGACATATCCTGTATTATGTGCAGAGATGTTGATGTTACTTGATGATGAGATCAGTTTCCCTGAAATTCTGCTGCAAAGATAAATAAACAATAATTAACTATGCAGTTAAAACTAATATTGTAGCGACGAGGATAAGAGATTATAATTACATTTTTTTTTATGTAGTCTTTTTAACGTGCCCGTTAACCGTTTTATCGATTTTTGCGAATTATAATTACATATTGAAAGTTGGTTACTTAGTAGTTATATGGAAAAATTATTTTTTAGAATATTAAATGTCATATTTTTATTCATACGCACTTATATGCGTAAAGGCCATATATAGATAATATATTTCATAGTTCACACAATTTGAGTAACGGAAAATTACAAAAGGAAAATATTGCAAAAAAATATTAATGGAAAATTCATTTCTTGTCAAGTAACTAAGTTATTATTTTTATGCGAGAAATTCTAGATCTTCATTATACATCACAAAGTGTTGAGAAAAAGTGTCATTGATATATAACTTATAATGAAGTATAAAGAGACTAAAAACAATTTATATTATTAAGTCTTAATAGTGACTAAAGAAAAGGGTTTCAAAAACTGTTCAGTGAATTCTTGAAGGACAAAAACAACAGCATTCTGTATCTAATAAAATTTATATTGTAAAGCAGTATTGTTTGTTTGTGTTCTAAAGCTCCATAAGTACAATGCAAGTATTCAGCAGAACTTCTTACCATATAAGATTGTGCAATAATAGTATGCTCATCTCTAATAAAAAAGAATGAACAAAAAATTGAATAGAAAATTATTATATGGTTGATTATATGAATGTGTCAATTGGTGTTAAATTGTACCTGTTCTTCGTACATATATATAGTATACATAAAAATTATATAAAATTGCCCGTATAAAGTAGAAGTCATCATCAAAAACAATATTGATTGATTCCTATTTTATAGAAACGGCGAATTTTATTATTTGCTATTATTGCAAATTAAAACTTAGACTTGGCTTGTATTAAGCTTAAATGACAAAACGATGTTGTCTTTATTATACCGACGTATGTTACATTTATATTTACGAATATCAAATCTAACATATAAATATGTACCGAAAAACTCTTATTAAACAATAATAGTAATATAACCTGTGATAATGTACAATATATGTCCTTATTAATTGCTATATAATAAAGTATGTTACACATATAAGTGAAATGTAGTCTGTATACATATGTTTTGTCTTAAGTTTAAGGTTGAATATTAATGGATACGTAATAAATGCACTCCGCATGGTTCAACCTGTGAGAAAAAAAAATTATCAACCACATATAAATAGATAAGAAACTGACGACTTTATTGCATATCTGTAGTTTATGTAATAATAGCAATATTTTACCTGCAATGCCAGCAATCGCTTCCGAAGCAAAATATTTCACATCTACGTCGCTATCGGTGTTGAGTTTATCGAGAACGGGTTTCACTTGGGTTTGGATTGCTGAAGGCTCGAGGTAAGGTCCAATTCGTTGAAGAGTTTTCGCAACGTTAAATCTTACATTTGCAACGTTATCAGTGGCCATTGTCAGTACAGTTGGAAGCATTACCTTGGTTGTTATCTCTGGACCGCACACTTCAGCCAAGACCTGAACAAAAATAAAGTAGATTTTATAGATGTTAAACTATATCACTGTTAAATACTGTTAGTTTTAACATTGTAACATGCAATAACGTATCTTACATTGATGCAGAACAAGCACGTCATTCTATGAAGGTAGTTCTGATCTCTAGACATGGCCAAGACTTTCGGTATCACTGTATTTTGTGCCCAGTCGGGTCCGAATTTCTCTACCAATTTTTTCAGGTTCAATGTAGCGGCTTCTCGAATCGCGTAAACATGATCAACCAGCCAAGTCATGCACAAAGAATTCAACTTCTCATCGAAGAATTCTACTCCCAACTGTCCAGCCAATAACGGCATGTACCTAAAAAATATAAATCATTAGTATAAACTTACTATTCTATTTTCTGTCGTATTGACTCAAATTAAATTAAACGATTGATCGTAATTACTCGATAATAGCCAGTCGCACCCGCCATTTCGAGTCTTCCGCCAATTCTACAATGGCAGGTAAAAGAGACTGCGAGAGTTGCTGTATCCCGATGACTTCATTGACACATTCGAGATTGCTAATGATATTCAGGCGTACTTCCGGACATTCGTCTCTAAGCTGAGATAAAAATAGAGGTAACAGATGCTCAATTGTGCTGCAAAAATATAAAACATAAATCGTTAACCCATTTGTTTGCATATTTCGCTATATTTCACATATCAAAATCGCATGTTCTTACTTGTGTTTGCCGAGTATAGGACTCAGTCCCATTATCACGCTCGCCAAAGCAGATTTCACGTGCTGATTGGGATCTGCCACAAGTTCTTTAACTAGAGGTAATATACTACTCATTATTATAGATTCTTGATACATCGGGTCCAGGTTTTGGCAGAAATCGCGGACTTTATCAGCAGCCGCGGCTCGTACTTCGGCTTCAATATCCTTTAATAACAATTGAAACGCCGGCACGAGATCGGATTTCGTTATTGCCGGACCGACGGCTTTTTGGAGCTGCAAGGAAAAATATTTATAGAGATAATATTTTTTAAATAATAAATAAAATACTAAACTTATTTTAAATTATATATTCTTCAATCGTGATCGGTTTCGAACAATCTTACACACATCCGTAAATTTGTCGGCCACCATATAGCGAACACGCCACGACTGGTCGCCAGCGCACTGCCTAAGCGTAGGCATAACCAATTGTTCAACGTCTTCCTGTTGCAGCAAAGCTGCAATGCTGACACAAGCTTCGACAGCCAGAAGGCGAACCGAATCCTTAAAAGTAATTGGGTAATCTCGTATTAATTTTATCATATTTAAAGTAAAAACAATAATTGTTTCGTGATTTCGACACACTCACTTGTTCATCCTGAGCAAGTATAACAAACATGGGTATTATATCAGATTTAAGATATTCAACTTCCACGACTTTTGCAAATTCACCTAGTTTAGAGGCAGCCGACCTTCGTGCCATGGGTGTGTCATCCTGGCACAAGCTGCGAAAATGATTTCGCAATTCCGCTGAAAAATAATTTAACGACAAATGTTATATTTTCATATTCATTTTGTATAAAAATGTCAACATAGATGCACATTATAGAGAACTGCAATTAAATTATTGCGCAGTTACCTTTGATGGCAGGGCTGACTCTTGGATAACAAACACTGAACAAGCCACATGCCGATGTTCTTGATGTAAACCAGTCTCCTGAAGCTAAGCGTGTTACCAATGGAACAAAGTGCTCCTCTAAATCCGCAGAACTGTGTTGACTTGCGATATTTCTCAAAGATTCCACAGCTTTGTCGCGAACTACGGTTTCCTCTACAGTAGCAAGAGATTCCAGCGGTGGCTAAAAAACCAAAGCAGAAAAAAATCCTTTCAGGCAGGATAAAAAAAAAAAAAAAGATTAGAGTTTATAATTTATAATCTATTATTACCAATAAACAATGCACGTATTCTGGACCTCCAACAAGAGGAGTGAATGTACCAAGCTGCTCGGCCAGTGCAAGAAGAACTTCGTCCTCATCATAGATAGTTTCTGTTAGAAATGGGATTAATTCGCTCCTTGTTCGTTCAATGCCTAGTGCAAGCGCAATTGTCGATAATTTCTTGATGGAGTTCAGACGTAACTATAACAAAAGTATCAGATAAAACATTTTAAAATATATATATTTGTTGTTATAAGACAAAAAGAATATTAACAGAATATTAACATTATTTTTATCTCTTCGGAATTATAATCAAAGAATTTTTTTTCAATAAAAAGAATGCACATTTCCTTTATTCTTACGTCGTCGGGATAAACTCGCTATTCTCACGCTTCCTATATTTCCCCGCTCTTTGTAAAAATCTTGCGCAAAACGATATCGCGCATACGGAAGCTGCGTTTTGACATGCGCGATTAGCAAGTGCGAGTGTTTGTAATAGTCGGTAGTGGGATAAAAGCACGAGAAAAATAGGTGAACTGAAAGAGTTACTTTTCGTGAGAATACCGATCGTAAAAATTAAAGAAATGTGTCATATAAAAGCATACGACGACGATGGTTCTAAAACAGAACACAACGAAGTCCAGTGTCGCGGGATTGAATGAATAGTAAGAAAATTGCGTCAGGTTTTGCTAAATGATTCATAACACGCGATGAGTTAGAAGGTGGAGAAGATTGAGAAGATTACAGATGAAAAGGATGAGATTGATCCCGATCTAATGAATAAAATAATGAGAAGTCAGGAAAAAGTCAATTTTATATTTTTTTACAACAGACTCGAAATTTTAATTCCATTCTCACACACAAAGTTCTCTCTCTCTCTGACAAACACGTTCCGACAAATATTCATTTCTAACTCATATACGTGTTATCTTTCAGCAACTTTGCTGAGCGCAGAGCAGAGCTACGAGTTTTTTTGTGAAAAATCGCTATCTAGCTCACATTTAGCGAACATAAGCATGACATCGAGAAAAATCATCTTTCGAGGAACGCGGTGCGGTTGCACACATCGTGATCATGTGTCACTGTATCGATTACCTGGACATCTTCATTCTTTAATTCGTCGATCAGCACCGCGATCGGATACAGGCTATCGTCCGTGGTAGGATCGCTCGCTGCCATTTCGCTGCTGAACACACAAGCGAGTCAATTCACCGTACGATCGTAGACCTGCTTTCCGTCCGTCTCCGCTGTTGCTTCGCGTTGATTGTCGAGTATATCGAACCGCTGAACAACCGTTGGGCGATGACGCCTGATGCTTGTTGGAGCAGTGATGGTAGTTCGGCAGAATTTCGTTTGTGCGCGTGCGCGAACGACTTCGGCAACAAGAATCATACTTTGAAGCGTTTGCAGCGCGACTTAGTTTTTGCTCTTAATTGTCGCGTTTATTGCCTGTGATTGGATGATTTTTCTAGATCTAATAAAAATGTAAAAGTATCCACCAATTACAGGACTGATCACTGAGTACAAAGTGGTGTCTCATCCGCTGAAGGTGATGAGTACAACATACATGCGAGTACATAGTACCGGTAGTACGACCATTTTTCTCCACATTGTCTATTGAGTGTTAAATAAACATGAAAGCGAAAAAGGTGAATACGGTGTCGATTTTGAAAAAAGTCGCCAAGGGTAAAATATCAAAGCCCAGTGCAAAAACTAATGTTGAAGAGACTGCGAAAAATGTTAAGGAAATTTTTAAGGTTGGACATAACCTTTGATAACCATCTGTATTATTGATATTTGCCACAGTAATTCATATATTCTGTTATTTACAGGAAAAAAGAACAGCAACTAAAACCAAGGATAAGTCAACTGTTAGTAAAAAGAAAAAACAGCTAACAAAAACAACACGCAAACCCACGAGATTTAAGAAATTTATTAAAAACAAAGGAGTGGTTTATTTAGGACATATCCCTCATGGGTTTTATGAGGAACAGATAAAAGACTATTTTAAACAGTTTGGGACAGTGACAAGAGTACGAGTTGCAAGATCAAGAAAGGTATGTACTTGATTAAATAAATTTAACATTAGTATATGTGTATGTTATAAACTTTTTAAAATTTCGTTTAGACTGGAAAAAGTCGTGGCTATGGCTACATTGAATTTCTAGTCCCAGAAGTTGCTAAAGTTGCTGCAGAAACAATGAATAATTATCTCATGTGTAATCGATTACTAAAAGGTATTGTTCAACTTAATGTTATGT
>QVNV01007504.1:0-10984 GCA_014825455.1 Pseudomyrmex pallidus | reverse complement strand
TAACGGAAATGTTACTGGTAAGAAGGTTTCTGGTTGGTTGGAGAGTTGGTGGCTTAATGCTAGTATTAATATTATAGCTAAATAAACAGGTATCAGTAAAAGACGCAACTAAATTAGTATAATAGGTCGGTACTGAGGTAAAAACTTGTTACGCGTGTAAGTATAGGAAAATTACAAGTCGAAAAAGTGGGGCGGACGTAACACCTTGCATGGTGACTCTGCGCACTCGGACGTAACACCAGTATTCTGGCGCTCGCCAGATTCGATGGTAACCCGTTGAACGTGAGCGACACAACGTCGGCTCCGCATTCGTACGTTTGTCTGAGGCTTCGCTGTATGAGAAAATTTTTAGATTGCGCGGACAAATTGTTCGTGAAGTAATACACAACGGGTAATTTCCACGACCTCGTCTGCTCAGGCAGAACATCAACACGTTGCTGGCTACAACGCTTCGGTGTTTGGCGTACAGATTGTACTTGTCGCAACTTTTGTGGAGCGTTGCGTACAGTCGTTGGCGCTTCGAGGTACACCGATCGAAAGGTTCTTTGTCGTCTCTCGCACAATTGTTGTGGGTGCTATCGTCGTACAGCGATTTGCGGTTTGATATATTGTCGGCGTTACCGTACAACGCGCCGTTTGCGCCAAAATCGACGTGACGTCTTACGGACATTTCGTCGAACACGAGGGCAACAGGCATTCACGCTTCAGACGGGTTTGCGTCGCTACGTCTGTACCTTTCGACAATGGGTTTCAATTTGAAAATACGATGCGCGTAACTGTATCCGCGAAGCAAATAATAGTGCGATTTCGTGGTGAATTAACGTAACAGCTCGCGTCGTCGACGCCGTGTCGCGTCGCGCGTCCAACAATCCAATCAAAACGACGCGATTATTTGTTTAAGCGTTACGTACCCAGGCAACCGATTCTGCGTTAGCGCGAGCGGTTGACAGTGTTGAATAATTCCGCAACAACGATGTCAAACAATTACGGTTCAAACCGCGTTGTTTAATATCCGTTCTCGCGACTTACTTCCGCGCAATTTGCAGTTTGTATCTGTCGATATTGCAAAGCGCGATAACCATGTCGAGTCGTTGGCTTAACGTTCGCGCAATTTGCTTCCATTTCGCAATTTCTTCGCGCGCCGTTGTTCGTACTTGGATGTGATTGTTGTCGTTCAAGCAGCAGTAACGTTGTTCCAGAGATTGTGTCGAAGTCGCGCGATCTTTCGGCGGTGTCTCTTGGTCAGTTTCGGTAAACCGATCGTTGTCCTTGTTGTTACCGCTATCGTCGCTGCGGCTAAGCGATTCGGTGATGACGTTCGCAACTGATTGTTCCACTGACGACGTGCCGTCGCAAACAACAGTTTCGATCGACGGTGAATTTTCCGCGAAGACACTGTTGAAACAACTATCAACAATAAGTGTCCAGTCACGTTTCAGTTCTTGATTCAAACATCCTTTAGCGCAACGTTGCGGTTGCGAACGTGTTTACTAATGCACTCGACGCAGTCGAGAAGGCACTGATATTTTACTAGGCTTATATGGCAGACCTGGCACTGACGATCGGCGTGTCTATTGCCTACTTCGAGTGGCTTCCTAAGATGCGACGAATGTGGTGCGGGAAATTAGTGTCGTTCCACCGTTCACACAATATGTAAGACTGTTCGTTCGAGTTAGCTGGTGGTTGGAGATGAAATAATCGAACTGAGCGGCAACGAGTAAAGATGAATTGCCTCATTGAATTTAATGGCGGAACGCCGGAGTGGTGCGAATAAAAAAAAATTATGCCGCAGTAAAGACTATTCGGAATCGCTGTGTAACTGCTGTGATTCACAAAAATCACAATCTGCCGCTAATTGAGCTCGCGCGGTATTTCCTCCGCACTAGAAACAAATGATAAAGCCGATTATAATAAGGTGATGTATTACTGGAGCGTAATGACTTAGTTCGTATCGTGGTTCGTCTGATGAAAACGTAGTGGCACAGGATGTGCAATATACGTCATCCGTCTAAACGCGAGTTACTGCCTGCACGCGTTTGCAAAAAAGTTGGAGAACGTTCATGTATTATGATATAAGACAGTCTTCGTTTATGTAGGTTACCACAGTAGGGTTACTAATGTCGTAAAATTGATTAGCGCATTCCGACAGGAATGTCGGGTATTCTACACGGCACAAGGTGCACTCGTCTATTCTCCGGAACTCTGCTAAATCGCTATCGCAGCTATAGCACGTAATGCGAATGAGACGCGTTCCAATTGCGAATCCGTGTCTACGGATCAACACGGATCCGGAAAGACCACCTGCTTGGACAGCGCACGTTTCGCAGAATATCATGTTATTCTTGGGGTTACAAAGTCCTAGTTTTATTCGACGACAACAACCGAGACTGTCTGTGTGAATATTCGACTACGGGTGGAGTGGCCCACACAAATGGCCGTCGTATAGCGTCTACCACAATGGCGGACACTTACGCTGGCTAGTACAGTAATGGCGAAAAAGACGCCGCGTCCTTCCACAATGGCGAGCACCGCGTGGTGACGCAGTGAACTTTGGGCTTGAAAAGAATGCCTGAAGATACGCCGTTCGGGCGCTTTCTTTTGGCTCTTGGTAAATCAGATTCGCCGTTCGGGTGCGTTCTGAATAGGAAATAAAGAGTAGTATATTATAACAACATGCAATAACTGATAAACTCGATTTAAGTAAAAAAACGTATATATTCTTAGACAAGCTTGACAAAAGTTACTTCACAATATTGATAAATCGTCTCAAGTGCAAGCACGTTAAACAACTTGAGAATATTATAGAACGTTCGCTGTTAATTAAAGCGAAGTATAATTAATGAATATCGAATAGTTGGTTAATATGTAATAAATGCTATCTTACGCTTACGCTGCTTATTATACGCTTAATGTAGTGGACCCGTTAATGCGGGATGAAAATAAGTGGAAGACCCGTGTGCAAGATGTGGATGTCGAAGACCCGTATAATCGGGATGCACTTGGCGTCTTTCGTCCAAGATGTAAAAGTTCGTCGAAAAGAAAAAGACCGTACTGGTCGTTGTTTGAACTTAGACTGTGCTGGTCGACGGTTCGATGGAGACTCACTCGACTCTGCTCGAAAGTTAAGAAGAAGAGGCCAGCTCGCTAAGAAAGGCAGTGGGAATAATGTCCGCCAATATGGAGGCGGCGGGGTCCTTGCCCAGGAGAAGTGGGAGTTAGAGTCAGAGGTACTAGAGTAAGAAACGTTAGTGGTGAAGCCTTAAGCGTAATTTGTTTCGTGGTTTTAGGTTTAAGCTCGGTTTGAGACAGAAGGCGCTAGTGGAAACCACTAGGAGAAAGAATCTGATTGGATCTTATTAAATCCAACGGAAAGGTTACTATAGAGACGAATTTGATTGGGGGGTAACGGATCTAACAGAAATGTTATTGGTAGGAAAGTTTTTGGTTGGTTGATAGAGTTGGTAACTTAATGCTAATACTAATATTATAGCTAAAAACAAACGGTTAATATTAAAGACACTGTTTTGCGACTAAATAATATTACTGCATTAGTATAATAAGTCGGTAGTAGAGTAAGGACTTGTTACGCGTATATGTATAGGAAAATTACACCTCAAGAAGGTGGGGTGGACGTAACACCTCTCCCCTAAAATTAGTATGTCGGTCAATGTACCGGTTTTTTGGTATACGTCACTTTATATTTAAGATTAACCTGCGTTTTTAACTTAGAGTCTTGTAATTTATGTATAAGTATTTATGCAAATCTGTATAGTTTGTCTTTTTTTGCACTGCACACTCACAATCACTGTCTCCGCAAGAGCGTCCGTCTTTGGCTTTGGCTGCACTGAAGTCGGCGAGGGTTGCAGCATTGGTGCTGTCGGCTCGTCGTTGTCCTTGATAATAAGCGGCTTTTTCCCAGCGTCTGCCTTCGAGATGCCACTTAGGTGGATCAGCAGATAAGTAACGGAGCTCCAGATGGCGCCAAAAAAATGAAGACTCCATTCGTTAACAGAGTGGAGTGCGTACCCATGTAGTATTGTGTCGATCAGCTTGGTCAGGCGTATCAGTAAAATACTGGCGAGAATTCCTGCGCTTGCTGATCTAAACGTCATGAATCCTTCTCATAGGCGTCGACCTGCGTTTTCGGCTAGGTGGTCTAACGATTTTTTGTTTATTAGATTGAACATCGATACACTACCCTGGGGAATAGACTGTTCCATGGCTCCTTGTGCAAGTGTATTGAGCTTGAAAGGCTTTTCGACCGAGAACAATATATAATTTCTGAGTCGGTCCAAGTTTTCTGACGTGTAGATTTTGCTTGTAGCCAAAGATGATGGACTCACGTACGTCCAAATAGGTCTAGTAAGTGGTTGAATGACTGGAAGTAGTAGTGATTCCACCGGTTTCGGTGTAAGACAAAACCATGTACCGTGGATGTCGTACATCGGCGGGAGTAGTTCGCTGAAGACTCGTGGCATTCCCGTTTTAATGATGATTCGAGATCTAGATAACAGAAATACCGATGCGTTTTGATGGTACACAAGTAATTCGTTATAACATCCGGTTTCGTGTCGCAGCTTGCATTCGACAGGAATGCATTTTATCAGGTGTATTACTTTTTCAGAAGTGACGGCTGTGTATTTAGAGGCCTTCATTATTCGGTACGCCATTCATCAGGGGCGATACTGGATAATGAAAGAGCGTGGTGCAGTTTTTGTCTCACCAGTGTACACTTTATTATATCTCGATAAAGTTGGGTCAGTTGAGTCTTAATGTGTTTCTCTACGTAAACGAATTACGAATTTACGTAAGAAAAGATGTTCAGATTGTCCACGGAGATCTTGGAGCAAGTTTTAAAACTTCTTCCAGGATGCGGTTCCAGGATAAATAACTTTAGATGTTCCGTTCGTGTAAGGTTGTACTCGCAGACGTTGATTTCTGCTGTTTTGGTAAGTGCAAAGATTGTTTCTCGTGTAGTAACCGTGAAGATGGTTGGCGTCTCCTGTCTTGGTTACGATGATAGCTTTGTTGCCAGTCCTTTGTACAGAATGTCGTAACAGTCGAAATGACATTTATTGACAGGGAATAGCGACCAGAAGGTTTCGCTTCCATCGTTGTCTACACAGTGTTTTTTTGCTACTGCGCAGTGGGTTTCGGAGGGAAGAATTAGCTGATTACTGGTTCTCTGTACAGGTACGTCGAGTATTTTCAAGGTGATCTTGATCGATGCCTGTACGACTACGTTATCCAAGGTTTTGTATGCGTCGCTGTATTGCGCTCTTGAGCATCGGCCGTTCATAGAAGTGTTTCGGCCAAGGTAATTCTTCTGGTGATCGTCCGGTTTGGCTGGATGCCTGTGATGACAGCGTTTTCTATAGTTATAGCTCCGGTAGCGTGTAAGTGTTGACATCCAGTTGAGCCTATTTCTTGAATGTATTTTTTACGTCCATTTTGCACTACGCTGGTGTGTGAGTGCGGTCCGCAGTAGAATATTGTTCAGTCGATTACGACTAGGCATTGTGTAGCTTGTGCTTTGTCGTAGTCTGATAACTGCATAAGTTGCAGGTAGGTTCCTTGTGTCTCTGGTTCAATGTCGTCTAATTCGCATGTTTCAATGTCTGACAGCGATAGCGTGGTAATGTTTAGGCCGCGTCCTCCGCAGTCGTAGCCAATGAGGCTAAGCGTTGAACCGAGTGGTGCTGCAATGATGAATGCTGTCGTCAGGTAGAACATGATGCCTTGGTGTCTGAGTTGTTAATGACTGCTCGTGATCGTAGTAGTCGTTTCCATGTCTCGTATGGAAGGGGTTTAAGTGTGGTGGGGGCAGCGTTCGAGTAACTTAACTTATCTAATCTAACTATGGTTATATAACACGGTATTCTAAATGGTTATTTATTTACAGCCGAAATTTATTCATGCATTACTATAGTTTGGTTAAAGCGTATTACCCTTATATTTTTTTAGCTTATTTACATAAACTACCCTAGTTTTGTTCGCGCTTATGTCTAGTTTTACATTATTATTACGCAGTGTTTCTAATATTCTATATAGGCCAACATACAGATTGCCAAACTTACTTTTATTCGGTTCATTTAACAACTAAACGTAATTGTTTGTTCTAAAGCTATTTACATTTAACTTTTGATTGCAGTATTCCTTAGATTGTTCTTTTGCTATAACTACATTTTGTCACGCTATTGACTGGAAATGATTTATTCGTTCGAAAAGTCAGGTACGCGATGTAACTTTCGTTTTCAAGATCCTCTATCGGTGGGTCGCTTGTCGGTGTACATGCGGTTTTCCCGAATACCAACTCGTATGGCGTATATCTAGTGCCTTCGTAAACACTTGTGTTATAAGAAAAAAATTCGAAATGCAAATAGTGGTCCCATTCGTGTTGTGTATCGACGAACTGTTTTAAATATTCCAATAATACGTGATGAGATCTTTCTACTGAGCCATTAGACTGTGGTCTGTAAGCCGTGGTTTTGTATTGTTTGATTTTAAACTTTCGCGACGGCTCTCATAAAACTGTTTAAGAAATTTGTTTCTTGATCAGTAAGTACTGCTTTGGGTGCACCGTAAGTGCAGATCAAGTAATTAGTAAATGCTTTAGCTATATCAATGACTGTGGCTTGTTTGTAGGGTATGGTACGAGAATATTTAGTCACCAAATCTTGAATAGTGAAGACGTAGGTGTCACCTGATTTGGTGGGAAAAAGAGGACCCATAATGGCCATGGAAATTTTATCGAATGCTGTGTCCAAGTGTGTCAGTCAGTATCATCGGTTGTTTTGTCTTTACGCGAAGTAATTTCTTTAATTGGCAATTTTTACACCAGTGAATAAATTTTTGTATGTTTATTTTCATCTTAGGCCAGTAATACTGGTTTTTTATTCTACAATACGTCTTAGTAACTCCTTTATGTCCTTCTAAAGCGGAGCAGTGGTTTTCCGTGATAATGTTTTCGCGTTAGTCTTTCATCGGAATCGTGATGCGATTTGTATAAGCTAGTATTGTTATGTTAGTGTCAGCAAAAATGTCACATAATTGTTTGCGAATGGTAGGAAACTCTGTAGTTTTCAGATCGGCTTTACATAAAAATATTAAATTTAGACCGAGTTCCGTAGTTACGTCAAGTAACGAGCGTGAGGATTCTGTTAAGATTTCGTGATTTACGTCTTCGCGAGAATTATTTTTTATTATTAATGCAATGATATACCAGTTGCCTCCTTTCTTGACTTTATCTTTCTTTAAGGTTGCGTCTCGTTGGTAAAGTGTTGGTCTCTTGGAGCATACGAGCTCCCTGGTCGCACGGTGTACCGTTTCGTGATGTGAATATGACTAAATTATTCTTACGAGTGGTAAAATTATCGCGTATGTCCGATATGTGAGTTCGTTTTGTTTGTTGAAGTTTGAATGGTTCGTTTATCGAATATTTTCTCTTCATCCTCAGATTCCTATTGCGTCGAATCGCCAGACGTATCGGATGCGATAAGTGGTACGGTGGTCTGATCGTCAGAGTTGTTTATTTTTAGGCTCGGGCTTCGATAGTTGTGTACGTCGGGCGTCTTGTTTTTGTCGCCTTGTCTGTTTAATTCGAGGCACGTAGCTTCGCTTCTCAAGGTCTGAAATGCGTCGTCGTAAAGTCTATTGGTGTTTGTCACACGCTGAGAAGGTCTTGGATCGAATAGTGTCTCGTCTGAGTCAGAAGTGTCGGACGTGTCATGTATGTGATAAACTTTACGTGAGTTTATGTTTGGCGGCTGTATCGGGCAAGGTTGTACGGTTTCGGGTGACGGTTGTTTATGAAAACAAGAGTGACAAAGGATAGGATTCCTTGAAAGTGCGTCTGCATTCACGCTTGTCTTGCCTGCCTTATATACGACTTCGTACTCGTATTCTGGTAATTTGAGACGCCAACGAACAAGGCGTGACGTAGGATCTTTTACTGAGTGCAGACGTACCAGAGCTTTATGGTCAGGCACGAGTTTAAATTTACGACCATAGAGATACGGTCTGAAATGGTTAACGCTATAGACTATTGCAGAAGTTCTTTCTCGATGGTAGAATAGTTTTGTTCGGCTTGATTTAAAAGTCGAGAAGTATATGCGATTGGCAAGTTTTTCTCTATCGTTCCCTGACTAAGAATGCCGCCTACGGCGTAAGCAGACGCATCGGTCGTTAAGACAAATGGCTGCTTGAAATCGAGGTACTGAAGCAATGGTTCCGAACAGAGCACGTCTCTTAAATAAATAAAAGCTTCTTGGTGCGATTCCGTCCATACTAATTTTTCGTCATTTTTTAACAAGTTTGTGAAAGGTTTTGAAATTTCAGGAAAGTTTGGAATAAAACGGCTGTAGTAACATGCTTCATCCAAGAATTACTTTATATTCGTTGCGTTCTGCTGTCAAAAAATATCTTTAATTGCTTGTATCTTTTTCGGATCGGGTTTAACGCCATTTTCACTAATTATATGACCGAGATAATTACCTTCTGTACGAAAAAACTCACATTTGTTTGGTTGAAGTCTCAAGTTTGCTCTTCGTAAACGTTCAGCTAGTTTGTCGAATTTAACTTCGTGTTTGCGCAAAGAGTTCGCCCGTGAGGCGTGGAGAAAGCCGTTTTTTGTGCGTCTGACTCGTGCAACGGTATTTGATAGAATCCGGGAGCGAGGTCGAACAAACTGAAATATTTTGCGCTGCCTAACTGAACAAGGACCTCCTGAACGGGTTCCCACCTTGTAGTACCTCCAAGATGGGAGCTCGGAACCTGCGGAGCACCTGGTGCGCACGTGGTCTGGCCGCCTTGCAGTAACTACACGGAACGTTTATTTTGTTCTCAGCGTGTGCTGGTGGCGGCGTGGCCGTACATTGATCGCCACCCTCACAATAAGGTGATCGGCGGATCTGTCAGGTCGTGTCGCCACGACGGAAGTGTATTCTGACGGGACAATGCATTGACCACTAAAGGTGTGCATCTGGGGTCCTCGGAAGCCTCGGGCTCTCGCGCCGGAGCGGGTAAAAAAACTTAAGGTCGCGGATCTTACTGTCATCAGGACGAGGATACAACTTGCTGAAAAAGAAAACTTTGAGGTTTTTATAGGGTCAGCTTATATGTCCTATGACTCCAAGGATCCACCACCACAAGAGGAGGTGAGAGCACTGGTAGCCTACGCGGAGGCCATGGGGCTTGAACTTTTGCTGGAGTGTAACGCTAACTCTTACCACGTAGGATGGGGAAGCACCGATGTCGAACAGCGAGAGGAAAGTCTACATGACTTTCTAATTGGCACGAGACTTACTATCCTCAACAGAGGAAATGAGCCGACTTTCACGGATTCCAGGAGACAGGAAGTCATCGATATCACGGTCTGTACGGAAAGGGTGGCGGGTCTGGTGAGGGATTGGAGGGTTTCAAATAAGCCCTCCAATATTAATCACAGACAAATCTGCTTAAATCTTCAACACTCACAGCTAATAAACTGGTTGTGCAACCCACGTACAACTAACTGCAGGGGCTTCAGAGCTGATCTGAGAACGCAGCTCGAGAGAGCCCCAACCAGGTATCGAACTAAAAATAAATTAGAAAACGCAGCGGACGTTTTAAAGAACGCTATCACAAATGCCTATGAATCAAACTGTTCGTTAAGATCACGGAAACCAGTGACCAAGGTTCACTGGTGGAACGCACAGCTGGAAAAGCTCAGGTCAGAAACGAGGAGAAGATTCAATAGGGCCAGAACAAGTGGTTACACTACTTGCTGGGTAGCCTTTAGACGCTCCCAACGACAGTACAACAAAGCTATAAGGATAGCGAAACGTGACAGCTGGAGACGTTTCTGTGAAAACATTGAAAGCGCCCCGGAGGCATCCAGGCTTCACAGGATTCTCAGCTTAGACAGTCGCCCTCAATTGGGCTGCCTCAAGCTCCCAACGGAAACTCTTACTCGAGAAGCTTTGGACACATTAAAACACTTAATGGATCTCCATTTCTCAGGTTTCGGAAACAAACAAACTCACTGGCCAAACGCCAGGGATCACAAACCTAGGGCGTAGCAGCTAGCTGCAAAAATTGTCAATCCGAAAGGAGTTGAATGGGCCGCAAAGACCTTCTCACCTTTCAAATTACCTAGACCAAACTGAATCTACTCGGTTCTTCTCCAGGAGGGACTGGGGGTTCTGATAGGCCCACTTACAAAAATCTTTAGGGCTAGCATAGCCCTGAGACATGTTTCTCAGGCTTGAAGTGGAACTAGAGTAGTTTTTATACCTAAACTCGGCAGAAATGGCTACATTATAGCCAAACATTTAAGACCGATCAGCCTTACCTCCATTGTAGTCAAGGCGCTGGAGAGGCTTATTGATAGATATTTGAAGAACGGTCCTTTGCTTACTCACCTACTGTCCTCGACCCAATATGCCTACAGAGAGAGCAGATCTACGGACACTGCTTTGCACCATCTCGTGGGCAAGATCGAGGTTCAGCTAGAAGCAAAGGGATACGCTGTAGGCGTCTTTTTAGACATTGAAAAAGCCTTTAATAGCACCTCCTATACGGTAATCAGAGAGGCAATGTTCAGGCATGGCATCCCGGCTGGGTTAGCAGACTGGAAATATAGAATGCTCACAAGCAGAACCCTGAATGCTAGTCATGGGGACTCAACTGTGAGCGGTTTTCCCGCTAAAGATTGCCCACAGGAAAGAGTTTTATCCCCCCTGTTATAGTGCCTAGTGGTGGATGAACTCCTGACCAAACTTCAGAAAAATAGTTTCCTCCTATTTGGTTATGCTGATGACGTGGCCAGTTTAGTACAAGGAAGCTTTTTCTCTACTCTTAAGGAGACAATGGAAAAAGCCCTTAAGATCACGCAAGACTGGTGTCCAAAAGACTAGGGTGTCACGTCCGTGAACATTAATATATTAAGTATTGTGAATTATCCCTTATTATACCCATTTTTCTTTTGTTTTTATATGTATATATA
>QVNV01007503.1:0-11163 GCA_014825455.1 Pseudomyrmex pallidus | reverse complement strand
TTTTTTTTTACTGTAACATTTTATACGCGGAGTAAACACAGCTTTTCGGCGCACTCGTTCCCCGAGAACGAATGTCAAAATGCATCTACGCGTTCTCAAAAGAAAAACAAAAAATAAATCCGTTCACGAAGCAATTCTGGTAATGAAACAAGAAAACCGCCGCAGGAGAAAATAAAAAACGAATCATCCAACACAGTCGAACTACTAGTTCAGTTAATTTTTCTTTTTTCTCATCGAAAGGTTTTCTCCGATGCTCAACACAATTGCCGAATATTTAAAAAATCAAAACAAAACTCGATAAAGAAAATCCCCGCGTACAGCGTCGGAAATTACACAACCCATGCATTACGCTGGTGCATCACGCACTAAAAAAAAATTCTCTCTCGACCGCATGTCTGAATGTCAGTCTTGTCCCAGAAGTGATTGTATTTTCTTTTTTTTTCGTTTCGTTGCTGCGTTTCGACGTTGCTTCCGCCAACGTGCAACAATTTCGGAATGAATCGCGCAGGCCTTGCAAGTTAAAACCCGCGTGGATGTGGTTCTAAAAGTTAATCGCTTGCGCGTAACCCTATTGTCGAAAATTATTATTTTGTTGTTTTTCTTACTTCTGAATAAATTACAAGAGTGTAGACAGAAGACTGTGTGTTTCGTGTTTGAATCGCGATGAAAAGCGCGACGAGATATGAAAAAATATGCGTTACGACTAAAAGGTCTTAAATAGACTTAAGTAAATGGGTTCTTTTTGTTTGCTACTACACCTGCAAATGCTAAATATGTGTGTGTGTGTGTATGTGTGGGTGTGTGAGTGTGGGTGTGTGTGGGTAGAAATCAAATCCTTAAAAGACGCTTATAAGAAAAATAAATCTAATCGCCTCCGTTTCGCGGAAACGCGCATCCATCGTATATAAATACAAAGAACGTGTATGTGAAAACCTTTGAGAATCTATAAATGTGCCAAATGTACACGTAATAAATACAACAAGTAATGCTGCTCGATTGGTTTTGTTTTGTAAAATATTACGTTCATTTACCTCGAGAGAGAAAGTCTCTCTCTCTCTCTCTCTCTTCGCATTCTTTTTTTTTTGTCTAGAAAAAATTAAGCTAAAAATTGTAATTTACGAAAAATAATGTTACAGCGCAAACGATTCTCGTGGGACAGTTCAGTTTGCGCTATTTTGTGTCCGTGTTTGAGCCACTGCGTTGCAACACTTAGCATTCAGGCTGTAACGTAAAACGACATTTTTTTCTTTTGTTATTTGCAACTTGGAGATTATTCGCGTAATTAATATATTGTTATGAAAGTTTATTACTTTCTGCTTTATTATATCATTCACAAACCTGTGAAACCTTGCGGCGGTTGCCCCGGTACTGAGTATTGTGGTCGAAAGTTTCCGAAATTGGCGGCGCCCGCGAACGTGGCCGGCAGCTGTCCACCAGAGAAACCGGCTGGGAATTGTTGCGCCAGCAGTGCGGCCTGTCCGGTCTGCGAGCTGCTTCCACCGGGAGCCGTTGCCGCCAGTCGACTCAGTATCGATCTCTCGGACATCTGAAGTCTCTGGGCGACCGGTGGTATACGAGCTAAAGTCGCTGGCAACCGACTCACGTCCGACTTCATATCGGACAACAGTTCCTCCAGTTGATTCAGCACCTGCGAAATTTAAAAACGCGATTCGAATAACCGGGCACTCTACCAATCAGAAAGTTCGGACGACGTTGTTTAAACTTAAACTGACCTTGTGCAACACCGCGTTCGCCGGCTTGTTACCGGCGAGACTTTCCTTGCTAAGATGTTGATGGGACTCGGCTAGACACTCGACCTCGGCGAATCGCGCGTTTAAACTCATGGCGGGATGATTGGGATCTTGCGTGAGATTCAGATAAGCGGCCCGTCTCAGCTGCTCCTCGATCACCAACGCCTGCTCCAGGAGCTTAAAACGCCTCGCCAGAAACTTGTTCTTTATTTCTAAAAAGTTGCCCTTCCCCATGTCCATCTTGAATGGTTCGTTGATGATAGCAAACCTATGTAGTAAAATATATAAAATGTGTAAGTATTTAATTACAACAAAAGAAAATTATTTAATAAAATCCCAGAGGAAATCACAGAAGATAAATTCAAGCATCTGGAGACTTTGTCGAGGGACTTTATTCCGTTTACCGAATATCGTTTTGTATATCCTGCCAACGGCCGTAACCGTGCGTGACGATACCCGCGAGGAGCCAGTAATCGTGTCGGCGATGCCAAATGTCGTATTCACGACCGGGCACAGCGGCTTTCTCTTCATTCAGCCAGAGCGTGTGCAATTCTGTAAACCCACCGTCAGCTATGTTGAACATGAACTTCCGCTTAGGCTTTACTATCTCCGAATCACAGTCCTTGGCATCTTTCTCTTTGTTATCTTTCTCCTAAAAAAACCGAAATGTGTAAATTAATGTAAGCTGTTCTTGTAAAATAACGTTTCAACATTTTGTTCTCTGCGGGAATAAATACCTCTCGTTTCTCAACTTCTTCCTCGTCATCCTTGACAATGACAACATCTTCTTCAGGTTCGGGTTTCTTGGTCTCACCTTCCGTCTTCTCGTCGTGTTTCGCCGCGGCTTTCTCATCCTTCGCGTCGGCCTTGTCCTTTTCCTTGTCCGCACTTTCCATTTCAACGTCCTTTTCCTCCTTCACAACATCTTCCTTTTCCTTTTCCTTTTCAGCGCTCGCTTCGTCGTCTTCTTTAGAACTCTTCGTCTCGTCTTTCGAGTCCTTCGCGTCACCACTCTGAAATTATTTACATGGTTAGACGATATATCTCTTCAACACATTTTATAAATGAATACACGATAATTCGGATTCACTACCAACCTCCTTATCCTTCGACTCGTCCTTACATTCCTTAACCTCGGTAGATTCGGAACTCGGTTTGTTGGCCTCCGTGCCGGAAGTCGAAGTTGGAGTCGGCGTGGCAGCGGGACTGGGGCTAGGAGCATTCGAAGTTGCTGGGGTCGCACTTGTACTGCTGGTACCAGTCGCTGCATCGCCAACTCCTTCCGCTTTCACGGGTTCCACCGGTTTGCGTATCACCTCCGGCATCGAATAGTAGCCGTTAATATGTTCGAATTCTTGAACCTGAAGACAACAACACGTATCGAAATTTGTTTCTATTGAGAGAACACGAGGCGAGAGAAAATAAACGTGACTTCTGTCGTACCTTCTTTCTGATCAGAGACATCACGCCGATTCGCGTCAACACGTGCTGCCTGCTGAGACCCTCTCGCGGAACGCCGTCCGCGAATGTTTCGGCGTTGTCAGCGCCTGGCTCACAAAGGTGTCGCATGAACAAGGAGACGTAAGCCTTGAAGTTTTTCTCGGACTTGCCACGCAAATCACGAACCAGCCTAAACATGTTTTTGCAAAAGGGATTGTTATATAAATAAATGCGCGCGTGTTGCAAAAGAAACTTATAGAAAATTATTGTGGAACAGGATAAAAAGTTGACTTTTACCACTGAGAATTGAAAGCATCTTGCGGTGGCATTCCGTAACGCATAATTGCGTTGAGGAAAGCTTTCCGTTGTCTCGCGTTGAAACCCAGTACCTGTACAAAAAAAAAGATATACAAATTAGCAAAGCGCGCACACACACAAAGGAAGCGCTTCTTCTCGTCTAGTCTCGATACCAACCTCGATGTTTCCGTTTACTCTGGCAAGCAGAGGCGGCAAAGGTCTGTCCTTTTCATCGCGTCTTTCCAATCGTCGTCTGCTTCTACGAGACAACAAATCCCCGTCGCCCTTCTCATCGAAATCGTCGTCCTCCTTGTCGTCGTCGCTCGGCGCGCTGAAGTCGCTGTTATAGTCGGACAAGTTCTCCTGCCACGGCTGGTCGTCTCTCGCGCCTTGATCGCCGGTTACTCCACCGTCCGTGTAATTGACTTGTTTTCGTACTCGTTTTCCTGCAAGTGATTCGACGCATGTATATTTACACGTTCATACATTAGTCATGTTAATTTCATGCGTATTCATGCAGATGCAAATTAAACCTTTGCCGAGTGTTCTGGCAATGTCTTCCTGTTGTTGCTCGTAATGATGTCTGAGCAGTTTGATCCAATACGCGGGATCCGTGTTCTCCGCTTCCTGCTTGATTATTTCGGTGTCTGCTTCCTCCTCTGTTTCGCCTTCCTTCGTCACGTAAGAGGCGACCTTGAACGAACTTAAGTACTCGTTTGCCCAGTTCTCCTTCTGTTCGATACCCTCCTTGCTTCGGTCCAGTAATTCGGCAACGGCCTTGTCGTCGTAATGAATAGCTTCGTCCTCCTTGCCCTCTTCTTCTTTGAATAATTCCTCCGTGCCTGGCGTAAAGAAAATTCGACATCAAACACTTAACGTAATTGCGATTATCCGACAAATATTGTAGGAATAGCAAAATATATAAAATAAATATAAAGAAAGTAATTTAAATCGGCAATGAAACTTCAATCAAACTCACCGAAACGCAAAATATCGTCGAGTTCCTGTTTGCTGAAGTTAGCGCCCTTGCCGCCCATGCCCGGTCGCACGACCAGATGAGTGAGCATCATCTTGCGCTTGGCTACCTGCGTCACTCTCTCTTCCACGGAGTTGCGCGTGACGAATCTATAGATCATAACCTTGTTGGCTTGGCCTATTCTGTGAGCTCTGCTGAACGCCTGGATGTCGTTGTGCGGATTCCAATCGGAGTCGTAAATGATCACCGTATCGGCCGTTGCCAGGTTGATGCCCAGACCGCCAGCGCGCGTCGAAAGCAAGAAAACGAATTGTTGCGCACCTGTAAGTACAAGTTTGCAGTTAAAAAAAACTGATCAATGGTTTCATTTTTTAAATAAACAGAAGCAACGGATCGATCGTATACGCGAAGAGATACTTGCCAGGTGCGTTGAATCTGTCAATAGCCTCTTGACGTTGCGCGCCCGTTATGTTGCCGTCTATTCTCTCGTACTTGTATCCCTCGCCCTCCAAGTAATCCTCGAGAATATCCAGCATCTTGGTCATTTGCGAGAATATGAGAACTCGGTGTCCGTCGTCTCGCAGTTTCTTCAACATTTTGCTCAACAGCACCAATTTGCCGGCCGCCTTTATCAACGCCGAAGTCTCGTAACTGCCGTTCGGACCGGTCGGAGCCTCTTGTGAAGCAGCGGGAAACAGATACGGATGATTGCAGCACTTCTTGAGATCCATCATTATGTTCAACAGCGATACTTGCTGACCGCCTCCCTTCGGGTTCAAAGCCTCGAAGTTCCTCGTTAATATGTACTTGTAGTACTTCTTCTGCATTGGTGACAGTTCGACGCGTACAATAAATTCAGATTTACTGGGCATGTTCTGCAAAAGGAAAAAGCGTTTGTTTTGTCGTAACACATTGACAACGGAATATGTTTAAAACATCTATTAAAAAATTACGAACCTTTAACACGTCAGCTTTCAATCTTCTCAACATGTGCGGACCGAGCATTTCGTGCAGCTTCTTAACTTGCTCCTCCTTCGAAATGTCGGCAAATTCGTTCTGAAACGCGGCCAGATCGTTGAACTTGTCGCGACAAAGGAAATTCAACAAGTGGAACAATTCCTCGAGATTGTTCTGCAGCGGAGTGCCGGTTAGCAGGAGTTTGTACGCGATATTGTAAGACGCTAGTAATCTAAAGAACTTGGACTGATTGGACTTGAGTCTGTGAGCCTCGTCCACGACTAAAACCGCCCAGTCGATCGAGCCCAGGCACGCCGAGTCTATCGAGATAAGTTCGTAGCTCGTGAGCAGAACGTTAAACTTGATCGACGACGATCGTATTTTGGAGGCGCGTCCGCTGCGCACCGCGCCTTCTTCGAACGACAATTCGTTTTCACGAATCACTATACGACTGTCTTTATCACCTACAAAGAGAAGAAACTTGGTTATTCTGATAAAAAAAAAACTCTTCAAACACACGAAACATAAGAAAACACACCACAGCGCGATACTAACCCACATAAGTAACACAGTAAAAATCGGGTGCCCAAGTTTCGAATTCGCGTTCCCAGTTAATTATGGTCGACAAGGGAACGGAGACCAAGAAGGGCCCTTTGCAGTGTCCCTCTTTGTACAAGGAATACAAAAATGTTATAGTCTGAATGGTTTTTCCAAGACCCATCTCGTCGGCCAGGATTGTGTCAATACCCTGACCCCAGGAATATCTCAACCAGTTCAATCCCTGTGCGAATTAAAATCGTTTCAACACAGATGCGGAGGTAACGGAGTAAAGAAAAAAATCCTGTTAGTAGCTGCACTAACCTCCAACTGATACGGATGCAACTGCATTCCCGTTTGATCCAAGTATTCCGGTTGTCTCTCGTACTTCTTCTTGAGATCGGTTGTGGGTTTATCCGGCGGCGGCGTGTACCGTTTTGGAGTTCTCTCCTCGTCGTCGATCAGCTCGCGCGTTTTCGACTTTTTGCCTTTACCTAGAGTTCGTTCAATTTCTTTTACAAGAGCACGAAGACACGCTTTGAAATTCTAACGGAAACCGAATCGAACGTTCATTTACTCACCCTTCTTTCCTTTGCGGGACGAATTGACGTCGCAACAATTCGCGGCTCTCAGGTCCAGGTAATATTCTATGGCCTGCTTCAAGCCGGGAATGTCCTCGTGCTCGTCCTCCCACGTTGCTTGGTCGTAACCGAGTTCTCTCCACTTAACGAGATACGTGGCTCTACCGTCACGTGCCAATCGATGATTGATCACTCTGTGAACCACCAGCCACTCCGGACGCACACCGTAACGATAGAAACGTTCCTCCAAGTTGTACTCGTCTCTGTTGGTAGCGCCGTCCTGTTCCTTCAGACGCTTCACGCGAGAATCGCTCTCGTCCAGTGGCTCTTCCAACTTCGGCGGTTCGTCCATGTCGTATTTACGATAATAATTCCTAAGTCACACATAAGAACCCAACGTGTGTAACGCGATTGTAAACGCGCGTAAATGCAAATAACGTAATTCGAAAGAATTTCCCACCTGTACATGAGCGGGTGAAAAACGTCCAGTTGCAACTCCGTTATCCAGTCGCAATGCCAATACGACATATCCGCCCACTTGACGAAGAACTCGCGCATCTTCCGTTGCTTGGGCGCCGCTTTGCTCGTGGAAGGCTCTTCCGACGGAGTGTCCGAACACTCTTTCCATCTCCAGGTCAAGATTTTCGCCACTAGAGCAAACAAATTGAAATTGCTTTATCGAGTTCACACAAACGACAAAACGAACTTTCTGTATCTCATTAATATGAAAAACAACAGCAAGTCTGATAAGTAAAATCGAGAGCAGACGAACGTGTTACCTCTCCCTCTCAGCGGCGGGCAAGAACATCTAGGGCATTTCCAGTCGCCGTCAGGAATCTCCGACAGAGGTGGGTTGAGGCAGTGCGTGTGATACGCGCTCGTACAGCTGTCGCAACACAGCAATTCCCCGCCGTCTTTGCACACTCTGCAGAATTCCATGTGTTCGTCGTCATCCTCTGCTGCGCCTTAAGCAAAACACGAGCATTAAAAATCACAGTCGCTAAATCGCCAACTCGTAACAGAGAAGAGAAGGGACTTGGGAATCCGGGAAGGACTTGAGGGGGCGAGTCGCGGACGTGACAGACGTGCGGGAAGAAAACACGGATACCTGCAATACCTTCTCCTTCGCAATGAGCACAGCTCCATTTTCCCTCGGGCGTTTCCTCCAACTCCGGCTCCAGACACACCAAGTGATAAGCTCTCGGACACGTGTCGCACAGTATGATCTCCCCGCCTTGCTGACACACCTCGCAGTAATCCTGATGGTCAGTCTGTAGGAAGCGAAGAGAAAAAAGAAACCGAAAATAATTATTCCACTAGATACAATTTGCGCGATGACCAAAGTTTGTTTTTTTTAACATCACGCGTAAAGTCGAAAGATGATAATCAAGCGTATCTCGAGGCACAAAGTGAATGATTGCGCAGCTTTAGAACGTTCGGGAAGAAGAGAGAAGAAGAAATATATGTATATAAAATGTTTTTAAGGCAGAGTCAGACAACGTAGCGTATGCGTTCTTGAAGTTCTCCAAAAGTGTCTACTTGCGCACAGGCCATTTATTTTTTTGTCAACCGCCAAACCCTCGTATTTCGAAATAATTACATTTTGTATCCGAACTTGGTTATTAATTAACCGCAAATCGTGTGTCTCTGATTGTCGACAAGAAAAAATTAGACTTACATCCATCACGGATGGAGATCACAGAAAGATAAATTCCCAGCTGTGATGTTTAATATTAAACAAGCATAATGATATATTAGACACATGCGTCGACTAGCAAATTACAAATAAATCTCCAAGCCTTTTAAGTTAATGAGGAGAATAATTAATTGTACGTGTGTGTGGCAGTCCATGATCGCAAGCACGTTTAAAAACAACAATGAACGCATAAGCAAATGCTGCTTAACTCTACCTGGAGACCTTCCTCTCCATCCGGGAACTTGGACGTGGTTTTCGTCTTCTTCTTTTTCTTTGTTTTGTTGCCGATTTTGGTTTTCGCCTTTCTGCGAACCGGCGGCTCGGCTGGCGGTTCGACACCACCCTCGTCAACGTTTCCCTTGTTGCCCTCCGCCCCGGGAGTTTCTTCCGCGTCGGCCAACATCTGCTCGAACTCCATGTCGGAATCCGCCGCAGATCCCGCTGCGCTACCTTCCGCTTCTTCGTCCTGGGTTCAATCGATAAGGATCGATTTTTAAAAGAAACCGATACGCCCACCCACGCGCGCGTCAAACGCCAAAAGAAAATGGACAGTGCACATACCGAGCTTCCCCGTTTACGTTTTCCAAGTTTGATCTTGAGTGTGGGCACTTTCGACGCCTTTTTCCCCTTCTTCGCTCTTGATCCTCGGGACTTTCTCTTCCGGTCGCTATCTTCGTCGTCTTCCTCCTCGTCCTCGGCTTCCTGGATAGCGCTACCCCGATTGGTACGAACATTTCTGCTCTCGTCGTCGACGTTCGTTGACGAAACGTCGGCATCCGGTTGCGTGTGCGGATTTAACTCGGAGAAGTCGCGCCATTTGGCCGCTACCAACATCATGAGTTTCGACATTGGAACCTGAAGCGTGTTCAAAACAGAAATTGTTAGTCGGAGATCGATGATATAAATATATACGTATATGCGTGTACAAGTAAAAGATTAGACGTACTTTTGGATTTTCTTTCGTCAAAAGCGGTCTGACGTGTTGTTGAAACAGTTTGTAGGTTGTTAAGTTCTGGAAATCGGCGTCCGAATATTCAATGTGCACATCCGTCAGACCGAACGTGTTGCACACTTCCTCAATCGTGGGCATGCCTGTAGTGGGTTCCTGGCTCTGAGCGGTGGGTGTGTTGTGGCTCGATGACTTTCTCGACGACGACTTTCGGCTCTTTCTGTTGACCGCGTAGTCGCTATCCTCGCCGGCCTCACCGCTCGGTTCGGCACCGCCACCGCCTCCGCCGCCACCAAAGTCGCTTTCCTGCAAGTCAAAAGTGTGTTGGATACGCAATTCCCCGCGTCTAACGACACAAACGCAATCTTGTACGACGAGAAAAACTGGTACAAAAAAAATCCTTACATCTCCAGAATCGGATTTTTTCTTCTTTTTCTTTTTCTTTCCTTTCTTATCCTCGCTACGTGCTTTCCGCTTCTTTCCCTTCTTCTTCTTTCGCTCTTCCGGCTCGTAATCGTCATCTTCTTCCTGCAAGGAAACAATTTTTATTTGTATCTTAAGATTTTATTTTTTTTTCAACTCCAAGTTTGTTAAATAAAAAAGTTCATTAAACTTGTTTCCAAAGTTATACGAAACTTACTAATCTTTGAGATTCCTCAGCGTCAGATGAACCATCCACTTGCTGACCGACGTTTGATATCTGTCCTCCAGTCTCATCCATGTCATCTTCACCTGGGAAAAACGTGAATGTTTTTTTTTTACATTTCTCAAAACTTGCGTCGTTACATTACCTTTATACAAGGTACATTCTTGTAACAACTTTAATTACTTTTCAGTAATTATAAGATAATAAGCTCGTAATTGCTGAAGAATTTGTATTACTGTATGTAAGAAAAAACATGAACTACATTGTTGAGTAACATCAGAGTTCAATTAAAACTTTCAATTTTTAATAAACAACGACTGTAACAATGTGAGAAAACAAAAAATATATTAATTAATGTTACATTTGGATGATTTAAATCAAAACTCGAATTTGACTTGAAATTTGTCATAAAAAAGGCCAATTTTCACAAACAGCAATATGAATTCTTCAGTAATTGCATGATTTATTATCCTGCGACTACTGAAAGTAATTAAAGTTATTTCATACAATTACAAGGCTATGCTGTATTATATAATTATATACAACAAACTGTACTGTATTATATAATTATATATGATAAAATAATAAACAATACGTTGTACAAAGTTAATGTAAAAAAAATTAAAAAAAAAAAACCAGATACATATGTAATTAAGTGATACATTACATTCAGGAGTTCGATTGAGACTCGAATTTAATTTGCCGTACAAACAAGAGGTCAATTTTCACAAACAGCCAGACCGACTCCTCGGCGGTTTGCAACATGCGATATATATAGGTGTATACGCGGTGTATATTCTTGTAATTACACGGAGCTGACGTGATAAAAATCTCGAGGGAGCATCACCACACGCGCGAAGACGACGGCGAGAGAATATCCTCGCGTGAAGATACGCGCGAGCCGCGTAAAAAGAATCTCGAGAGAGAGAGCGGAAACGAGGCGGCGGAACACGCTTGATTTAAATGCTTTATGCGAGTGTACGTCCGCCATTTTCTTTAATAGGGCATACATACATTTGTGCACATCGGCCGTGCGTTCGTTCGCACGCACACACACACACACACACACACGCCAGAGACTCGCGTATCGGTTTTGTATAATAAAAAAAAAAATAATAATAATTTAGATCGCGCGTTTTCGCGTGAAATACAACAAACGCACTAATCGGCGCAACGCCGACACGTTGTTTCGCTCGCGTTGCCGTTGTTTCTCAACGGGAAAGGATCCCGGCGAGAATTCGCGATCCGCAAATGTTGTCCGAATATCTCGGGAGGGGAGCATCGAGAGGTTAGACGCCGGCTGTGCGTTTGTGTGCGGAGGAGGAGATGCGCG
>QVNV01007502.1:0-10982 GCA_014825455.1 Pseudomyrmex pallidus | reverse complement strand
AGCAGCAAATGTCGTATGTTGCTCTTGCATGAGTAGCACTTCGGTGAGAGAGCGATAATGTATTATTACTTTTGTTTTATCTCCGTTTGTGTATTGTGCCATTACTGAACCAGAAACCGTATATTAATAAAACTTACGGGCCATGTTTCAAACACTTATTATTTCGAAGCAATCATTACGAGCGCTTGACACGTGGCTGCTGCGTAAAATTTTGATAAACGTTGACGACAAGCGCTTTCTATCCGAATTTCAGAAACCTCCCTGCGGAATTTCACGGCGCCGGCCGTGTTGGCAAATTAATTCAGATCAATTAATACGTGCTTAAGCGTGCGCGCGTTGGTTAATAACCGGCCGATCGAGTGCCATCTCGTGCCTCGAGTGCCATCAACCCCCGTGCCAAACGGCACCCCGTTCTGCGGTTTGCAACTATGCGACGCGATTGTGAGAGCAAACGGCGGCGGTACTGTGTACACACGCGCGAGTACGTACATGTATGGATACTACGTGCATGTACGGTGTGTCGCTGGTACCACCCAATCGATACCGGTGGCATCGCCGGACCGCCATTTTATTTCGCGGCGATCCCTTTTCTCCACCACACCTCAAAGCGCAAACTCGAGATCGCGAGAATCTCACGGAAAAACTATACGGTCTTTCCATACTTTTCCACACTTTCTTACGAGACGTTTATCTTTTTTTTTCTTATTATAATTGTAAATTCTATAACGACACAATTAACGGACAACAAAATCTTTCTTCCAAACAATTAAAAAAACCTGCTTTTTCTAATAAATGTACTATTAATTTTTAAGTTTGTTTAATTTGTAAGTAACGCATTTATTAATATGTTCTCTAAAGGACAATATAATTAAGGACAATTTAATAAAGAGGGTTGACGTCTTGCTCGCGCGCTTGTGAGAAATCAACGTAATCGAAACGAGCGATCGAGCTCTGATAATCAGATTGTTGGCACCTGTGGCAACCGACATAATTAATGTCGATGTTAGGTGTTAAGCATCCCCTTTCTCTTCTCCTTCTTCTTGTCTCTCTTCCCAACTCGTTATTTCTCGATTGGACACTAGTGAGCAAATTAGGCAAACCAACTACCTACTCTCTCTCTCTCTTTTTTTTTCTCTGTCTGCACTCTTCTCACCTTTTGTACCTTTTCCTTCTTAACTCACCTTTTTGTGGCCCTTTATATTCTCAAATGCAGAATAAAGTGGCCGAAGATCGGACAGAGGAAGTAGGCGTTTCGCATTGACGCAGCTTCCAGTTCCAAAAGATGCAAAATGCAAGAGGAGAAAAGAGTGAAAAGAAGAGGGAACGAGGAAAAAAATGACGAGACGACTCGATCGTCATTCTTCGTTCTTCTGTGCAACCCTCCGTTCTCGTTGTAGCTTTTCTTCACAAGTTAGTCCCTCAGCGTTTGTTCGTCCAGATTCTGCTCTTTTTAGTCCGATCTCTCTCTCTCCCCATCCTCCGACATAGCTTTTTTTGACCTTCTCGCAGGGGTAATTAACGATTTAACAGACACGCTGAATGAGCGAGGCCCTGAGTCGGTTAAGCAAGTTGTTATTAAAGTTGACGCAGTATCTCTTCAAAGACGAAGTAAGAAAAAGAGGCGAGGGAGAGAAGGAAGAAGAATCCGTCTTTCTTTCCCTCGAACGGATTCGTCACATGAGAGCGAGAGAAAGAGGAAGAGAGGTAAAGTTCATTACATATCTTAGGATATAAATCCTCCTCAAGGCATTCCACGTACATAGGGAATCAAAAATTGTGTGCGGTACAAATTAGCATAATAAGATATGAAGTAAGACGAATGCATCCAGGCGAAGAAGAATGTGCAACCGAAACACGAAAACTTGCAAGCGCAAAACAAGATTGCACGTGAAACGTCGTGGATGTACAAAGCGGTGTATTTAATTTAATGAGTAGTGTAAGACGTAAGTTATGTGTCAGATAAAAATAACAAAAAACCTGAACGCATGATTCAGTAAGGTGGAACGTTTTCAAGCACCTTTACATTCTTTATCGCGTTGCAACAATCTGTTATATTTATATCGAAGGTTTTTCAAGAGAGAATATATGCTAAAAAAAAAACCAAAAAAAAATAAGATAACAGACGAGATGGCCGATCGGCGCCGAAGATATACACGTAACAAAGAACGAAAGAAGACTGGGCGAATGGAGCCGTTAATGTTTCGTATATATATTCAAATAAAGAGTGGCAATGCGCGCATATTTACACGCAAGCCGGGCTCGCTCACCAGCTAATGAGTTTATAATGCCTTCATTCCGCATTAAAACGCCACCGCGGCGACTCGCGTCGTGTCCTGCGCGACCGGAGTAGGCTTGCCGGAATCGTCTGCTCAGGGATAATAGGTAACGCCCGCTCTCTGTGCGAAATCATACAGGATTCACGTTAGAAGCGCGATATCTTTCCCGGAGTCAAGATAGAAAAGTAATTATTCCAAGGATATTAATTTTCTATTCGATCTACCCGAATTTTTTTCACAGCACTTTGCAATTTATGCTTCATAACAAATAAAAAAAAATAGGGCAATCTAAAATATACGCCTCAGTGCAAGAGTTTCAAAAACGATGTATGAGTGTAAAAATATATCTGATGGGTACATCTGGATGGATTACGACGTCTTTAAATGTCTTTTTAGGCGCATCAGAAGAGAAGGAATTTTTCATAAATTACGCTCTTATTTGAAGTTAGCTTAAATGTGTTCTACTTTAATGAGCTAGGAAGACTCATGCTTTCTCGTGCTTTTTTCTTGAAAGCGAGATCGTAATCGTTGCTTTACGACGTCGCGACGAGGAAGGAGCCCTAATCAAGCAGCGGACATCCTCGATGTTTATATACCGACATTGCAGTCCGGTTTTTCCTTCTTTTTGTCGTAACGCTCTCTCAACGTGTCACTTTTCTCAACGCCTGCGCATAATACGAACGACTTCCATCGCTCTCTTTCTTCGTGCCAAACGCACGCGTGATTTACGAGCGAAGGATAGATCGACCGACCGAACGCATGACCGGCTGCACGACCGTTCACCTAATGGCCGTCTGATATGACCATAACGACGGAAATGTATTCATCCCGCTCGCTTAACGACGCGATGATTGCCCGACGAGCTACTAATGAAGCTCCTATTATATTTACTTTCATAAGAAACGATAAATTAACAAAGCTAAAAAAATATATATATATAACCCTTTAACGAGAAAAATAAACATACATATGATACTCGAAATACCGTAAATTTTAAATAAGATATTCTGCAGAGTTTATATATTTTTTTCATACTATGTGTAAAAATTTAAAAAACTCGCGTATAAAGATTTCTTCATTAAAAATATATTAAATTTCAAGTATCTCCCAAAACGATCTGCTTGAAACTTCACGCTTTATATTGTATTGGACAATATGTATCTCGCACAATTTATGTTCGCTGATAAAAATGCTCAGCAGAAACCGGACGAGTATATTTTTTTGAGAACAACTTCGTGTCGTGTTCGACGGTCAGTTCTCGCTTTCCTAGCAGACGGTAACTCTTAATCACACAACCGGCTCGAGAATTGCGTGATGATGTCTTTATGTATAAATAGGGTATCCTGATTAACTATACAAAACTGCCAACATTTGCTCGAAACGTATACACACGCCAACTCTACGAACGGAATTCCTTTCTGTGTATCCGGAATTTCTTGTCTCACGAAAATCTCTTCAGTCAGATTCAGTCGTCCTAAGAATGAGAAAATGAATCCTATTGAATGATTTATTTGAAACGCGTTTCTCACACAGTGATGAATAATATAAAGGAAAGGTTTTGCTATTTCTTTTGATGAACGTTTCTACGATTAATACAATAATGCATTTTTTTGTTGTTGTAACTCTTATCCTAAATTTTTTATTAGTGAACTAACAATGTGTGGAAAATATAAATGAATTTGTAGATTTTTATTTGTTATACGCGCGTTTTCTAAGAAATAGTTTTTAAATAAATGTAAAACGGGATAAAAACATGTGTTATGACGAGGGGGAAACATTTGGAACGGTGCGCTCGGTACAAGAGTTTTATTAGGGTATATTTACAAGGGAGGGATAATAATATCTCTCTCTCTCTCTCTCTCTCTCTCTCTCTCTCTCTCTCTCTCTGTTTCTTTTTCTTTCTCTCTCGTTCTCTCTCTGAGCTTGCACAGCAATAGGCATATGCGTTTTGCACAACACAAGCATTAACAATATAACACTCTACACTACTATTAGATGCCGGATAATAATTTTTCAGGTTCTCGCGGAGAACGCGCAAAAAATGTCGCCCTTTTAAGTTGTATCTTGATTATTTACTTGAAAATCCACAGAATTTTTAAATTTCCGATTCTCGTCAAGATTCGCTCGTTAATCGAAAAGAACGCGCTCCGCGCTTGGCGCTTCTCCGCGTTCGAAATATGGAACATAAATAACGATAACAATAGCTCGTGATACGAAATATACAGCTTATATTACAGGAGATAAAGGCGTAGTTACCTTACATCGCAAGTGTATATATATATATATATGTATATCTATATACAAGTAGAGACTTTAGTCCGCGCAACTTAGTTACCTTTAAAGATGCATATATGCACGGTATTATGTACGGCAATTACGCCACCTTGAGAACCAAGATCGTTATATATATTTACATTGCATTCGTATTTCTTTTCATTCGTGCAACTTGCTAAAGTTCGCCGTGATCTTTGCTACCGCTCGCGCTCACAACTTTCAAATAAGTTAAATTAAATACGACTTTTGTTCGCAATATAATTGAAGGATACGTAATGCGTAAAAAAAAAGCTTTCAAGCTTTGATGAAAAATGTGAGACGAACAATTTTGTCACCACACGTCAAATTACTATAAAAAAACTGCATAAATCTCTTTGTAAAGCTGTCTTTTTGAAAAATTATCGCAAGAATTGATGTAGCGTCGACAGTTTTATTTTGAATAAAAAAAATAAAAGAGAGGAAATAAGAGAAAACGTGCATAAAAATAATGAAACTTAAACATAGGACACGATTATTAACTAATTTTTTGACTAAACGTGTATATGTAACAAATTTCTGCAAATATATAAAAGTATATACACTTAAAGATACGAATACTTTAGTTTCGCTGTATATATATATATGTACATATTTAGGTATAACAAATTTTTGCAAATGTAAAAATGTGAACTTAGAGGTACGAAATACCTTAGAATAGCTCTGAAGTCTTCATGCGTAACAAATTTCTGCGTAACAATATATTTCATCATCGTATCGAATTCCTCTCCCCGAAGTGTATCGCTAAATACATCCTTATCAAGATCGCGGTTGGATCTATTGGCTTCCAAAACGAGATATACACTTACAGATTCGGACCCTCTCTCGCGATCTCAGGATCCAGTCGGGAGGGACAACAGAATCGTCGAGTCACGTGAGGACTCTTCGAGTTTTCTGTGCCCGTTCGCGCTACCTCGCTCGCCAAAGGTCGAGAGTTCAGACGAGACCGGCGAGCGCAAGCGTGTATTTCTTTCTCCCGCTCTCACATCGATGCGCGTCAAAGCAACGACGATTCGAGCTGTCTTTGAACTTGTGACACCACCACAATTATCGTCGTTATTTAGAGTTCCGTCGATTTCGGCGTTTACACCCAAGAGCTCACTGTATGAATATTCTGACACACGCGATGAAAGTTGATCTTCGGTGCGAAGATTTTTTATAACATATCGCCATGTTATCCGCAAGTCTATATATATAATTTTTTTTTTTTTTTTTTATATAATCGTATTGTATTCATCATCCGATGAAAAGAGGAGACCGGCTCCTTTTTCGAATTTTAGAGAGAAACACGATTATAATTTACTACCACATAATGTATTGCACATATTTTTTTTTTGCTAAAAAAAGAAAGTTGTCTCTTTTTTCTATCACAAAAAAATAATGTTTCATAAATATAAAACAAAATAACTTAAATATGAAACTTAACAAATAATTATAATAGTGAACGTGGGTAATAACAAATAATCAACGGTATTTATTTCAGCACTTTACGTCTTTAATTTTTCGATCATTATCAGCTTTAACAAAAAGAAAATTAAAAAGTACAGAACTTGTCTATAACAAGTACGATTTAAATACAAAAATGGCGCGCAGAGAAAATCAACTTTTATCACGCACCAATTTTTTGTATTTTTGTGAAGAATAAATATCGTAAAGCACGATTGTTGTCTCACTACACATTTCGTCGCACGGTTTGTGAACGCATCCATGAATAATTAGACTATCCTTCAAGGTATGTTACTCTAGAAAAACCTTTTATTACATAAAAAAAAGTTTTTGAACACTTGCCTGTAAAAGGACCGCTACTATCTGGAATTTTTTGTTTCCTAAAGAGAGAAATTGGCTTTCGTCTCGCTGTAAAACAGAAAGTCTGCCAACTTCATTCATAATTTTTTCACAAACTGAAATAGTGACCGACATTTTCCTAGAAAAGTCACTGAAACGCCAACGACTACGAAGGCGAGAGGTCCTGGGCCTCTCTGCTGAGACTGTCCGTAGGCGATGGCGTGGCTCTTCTGGACGGTGACGGTGACGGCGCAGCAGGTGTCGAGGACTTGGGAACAGTCGCTGTGGTGTGATACGGAGAAAATCGGTGGTGAGCTAGCACGAGGGGTGAGGGGTAGAGTGGTCGCGGTGCTGCGGGTCCCGTCGGACTCTGCTGGGTGCTGGATCCGGATGCGATCTGCTGCTGATGGTGCGCTGCCGCGAAGATGGGTCCGATCGACGACGCCGCCCACCACAGATGGCCTAGTTGCTGCTGTTGCTGCTGCTGCTGATGCTGCTGCTGCTGCTGATGGCTAGTTCCCGCCGCCGATACACCCGGATAGACCAGAGTCGGATTGACCAGTTGAGCGTAAGGGCTGCTGACGGCTACGGCCGCAGCCGCCCTCAGCAGCATTTGAGAACGAGCAGCCCAAAGGGCTTTCTCCTCCAGGCTAAGATTGCTGACCGCACCCGCCTGGAGCTGTTCCATTTCGAATGGCAGTCGATGCGGAAACCTCAGCGATTGCTGTTCCGCCAGCATCGACTCCATCGTCTCCCTGAAAGGGAAACTGCTCCATTATATATTTCGTTTTCTATAGTCCGGTGAAATTTTTTTCGGAACAAAGCCAAAAGAATTTTTTAAACGAAGACATTTTTTAAGGATAATATATATAGGTAGAAACATGTTTTTTTTGCGTTTTTTACACAAAAAATATTGCATCCTTGTACTTGCAATATTTTTAACAAAGTACAAAAGACTTATTTGTATGGTTCTACGTGTGATTTGTGTTTTTTATTTTTTAAGGATGTTACAAAATAGTAACTCTTAATATTTTGCTGTTGCATAGTTAACATAAGTCATCAAGTAACTCACCTTTCGAAGTCGGTAAGACGAGAAGAATCCCGAAAGCCCTTAGCGAAGGGATTACTGTCGATCTTGAGCTTCGTGATCTGTAACAGACGGAAAAGCGATGGTTAGTAGCTGCGACGGACGAGAGAGAGAGAGAGAGAGAGAGATCGGCAGAATCGGAGATTCGGTCGCCCTCGGACTCGCATTAACATCGAGGCGATCTCTCGCAAATTCCCCGATCTTATTACCCGCTCGCGCAGCGTGAGCTCTCTCCCGACTTCGCTTCGGGAAAATTACGTCACCGGCGCGACGAGCAACGGCGCGTGGCGGAAAACGGTCGGCTGTTTCGAAACGGTTCGTTCCATCGATCGGGAGTCAACGGCTCGTAAAATTAGAAGAAGGCGGCGAAGCGACGTACCTACCATCACAAGGGCGGGAGATAGACAATCGGAGGGGATTGGAGGGAAGAGATACGGTAAGCGTCGTTGATACACGGGTATCCTACGGGGGCGCCATGAGAAAAAAAATCCTAGATCTGGAATGCGCATTTTCTGTTTGTTGTTTTTTTTTCGAAAATAGAAAAGTTGTATTGATGTCTCGTTCGTTGTTTGAACCAAATCATTTTGTTTTCAATCAAGCAAAATAAACAGCGTTATTTGAACACAAGTATCGAAAGGTACGTCTTCGGAAAAAGGTAAGAGAGATGGTTAAAAGAACTAGTAGTTTCTACATAAAAAAGCATAAAAATGATTTGTAATCTGAAAGAGATGTAAATATGAAAAGAACATGAAAGAAACGTGACTAATGTTCGAGCTAACAGACATCTCTATTTCCGCGGCGCAAGAAAGAAAAACTACCGTATATTGTGCGCAAATCCTTTGAGAAATTATAGATTTGTATTTTTAACGCTTTCTACTGTCACCTTTGATACGCATTATTAGATATTTAGACGCTCACGTCTTCTTTTCGTTTCGCAATTTATCATTTTTTTCATAATAACTTTGTTGGATTCATTCATCGCCAAGTTAACTTCAACTCTCGCTGCAAAGAACGTTTGTTCAGACTCGGCCCTTGAAGAATCATCGACCGACACGGTGGTCCGCACGAGGAAATCCGAGAAAGTTTGTCTACGTGTTGGACTACACATCGTCACGTTTGTAGTAGCCTCTTAAGTGGTCAGACTGTTTTCTCTCACTCTCACTCCTTCCGTTCCCTATCTTTTTCTTATGCGAGCCACCCTTAACGAAATGTACCCTAAGTCGGATCTGTGCCCTAAGTTGGATGTTTCGCATTACCTACAAGCCCACCCACGACGTGATAGATATATACAGGTGGCCCCGTTTTTCGATATCGCTCCCATCACCTTAAAAACCTATAGCTCTTGTCCTCTTTGACTTTTGCCCTACATTTTCCTCAAACTCGTCTGAGAATAAATTCCTGACTCAGAGTTTACCTGACCGCTCAGACCGTTGCTAAGTTTTGAAAAGACGTGTTGAATTGACAAATTTTTCCGCGTTTAAACGTAACATAGACAAACAATATATTGACAAAATTTTTCTCACGACCATGAGAAAACATGTTTAGCTGACAGCACGTCGAACAAAGTTCCAACAATCCGAATACGGACCCGTGAAATTTCTCATATTTCACTTATTCATTCACCTTACGTATAGATCTCATTAATTTTCCTAATATCACTGTGACGCTCTTATTAATTAACAACATAAAAGGTAAATTTTTTCGAGTATTGTAAAAGAATAATACACGAGCACAAGGATACAGCACATCTCTTTTAACACTTTCGATGCCGACAACGTCGCGTGTGCAGAGGTAGATTTAAATCTGTGCAAGCTCCAGTGCATGTCATTTGTGATGACGTGGCATCGCAGAGGTTACATTGTTAGAAAATTTGCGTAATCGTAATTGTTCCATGAATTTTTCATTAAAGTTATTAGTTATTAAAATTAAAACCAATACACGGAATAGAACAACGCGAAACTGGAGTGGCAGCGAACGTGTTAATAAGGTGTTAGTTAGTCGTAACAGAACTTAGGCTCGGTAATTGGGTGATTAGGCGCGTTAATTAGCGTCTTCTCGCTGGCACCCGAATAAAGGAAAACATCAAGCGGTACCACATAAAAATGTCAAACAAGCGCAGTGATATCCCGCGACACGGACCTATCCAATTTCCGTCCGGCGAGCGTTCCAGAAAACATAAATCAGCTGTCTTCCGGGTCGAGTGTCACGAGACGAGATGTGCGGTTCGCTCGAACGACACGCTCCTGCTGCTTCGATTTGGGGTACGGTCGTCTTTTGGTTACTCAAGACGAGACGGAACACGCGCGTTATTTATTTGGAAAAGGGAGCCGCTTGTCGCAACGCTCAACTGTCCGTAGGTGGTCCAATTAATTCGCACTCAAAGTCAGAAACAAACAAAGCGTTCGGTTTCCACAATAACAATCCAATTTAATAAAATTAACAGACACGATATCACACTTTAGCTTTAGAATTTTTGAACTATAATTAATAAAAAACATTTTTAATTTATAGAAATACAAAATTTTTAAGATTATATTTAATATTTTTAATAATATTCAAGGAGTAATACTTTCAAACTTAATTACTAGAAAGAGAGAAAGAAAAAGAGAGAGAGAGAAATGACGACAGATCTTGTAACAACATCTGTAATCTATAATCGGTGCGCATTTACGAGGCAAAAAGTCACGTCGGTTCCTGTCACACGTTTATTTCCCATTTATCAGTAGTCGTATAATGATTTCACGAATCGCACAAAACTGGTGTCTTCGATAAGCCCACAGACACACGTCAGCATCTCCTTCCGCGTGTCCGTCGCTTAGCTACATCAACGACAGCAGGACTGGAAGTCGTCGCGCGACTTCCAGTTTATCTGCTCGTCGAAAGCTCGCCGCCGTTTTCGCGTCCTCGGCGACGGAGGCCGGGAGCAAAAAAAGATGAAGAATGAGTGAGAGAAAGAGAGAGAGAAAGAGAGAAAATATGAAAAAAACAAAGAAGGAAGGCGAAGGAGCGTGAGTGGTGTTGGTGTGTGTCGAGTGGGTGGTCCAATTACCCTACAGTTTCGCGCTCACGAGCAGCACGTGCAGGCCGCTAGTAATAAGACTCTTTCCTTCAAAGCTGAGGCTAAGCCGGTGCTAAGCTCGGGGCCGCCTCGGTTTTAGTTACGATTCCGCTGACATCATTAGCCAAACATCTGGCCCGCCACCACCACCACCCGCCGTCAGCATCGTCGCCCTCTCGACAACATTGCCACCTCCGTCGTCCGTCTCCTTTTCGCTTCATTCGCTTCTCGTCATCGGTCGTCTGCCGGTCTGCCTGACGATACGCATCGTCGTCGTGGTCGTCGTAGTCGTCGTCGTCACTTTACGAGCGAATCGCCGGCGATATACCGCCGCCGCCGTTCTTTGAGTTTCGCGAGGTCAGAATGACTTCTGGTCTTTGATATCGACGCTTTACCGACTAACATTCCCTGTCAAGCTCTTTACTTTACGGGAGGTTTGCATTGGCGTGCGGTGTTGTGTTTCATA
>QVNV01007501.1:0-10979 GCA_014825455.1 Pseudomyrmex pallidus | reverse complement strand
ACTCAAAAAACCCTTATATACAAAATCTTGTGGAATTCACTTAAATTTTCGATGTTGCCAGTTCGGGCATGAATAGCCGTGCCAGTTAACCGGTTAACATTAGATAATACGCGTGCAAAGTAATGGAAAAACCTTGATAAAATTCCAATACGCACAATTGATAGTAAAAAAAAAAAAAAAAATGTACCTACTAATGGCATTAGTCTCGTGCTTGCATAATATATTTCAATCAAGAAAGAATCGGTATAAAGAACAAGTCATTTCCGCAATTAAAGAGCTCCGGATATGTATTATATTCGCGAGAGAAGTTGATTTTTCTCATGTGTAACATTTGTATTATCAATACGTCTGTCGTGTTATTAAACCTCGATGTAGAATATAGAACTATACGAGATACGCGTGCTAATTTAGCACGTGCGTTTATTGGTACATTAAGCGGTTGAAGTTTGGAATCGCCTACGTCTACGTCATTGAAATAACTGCGCATCAGATATTCACAAAACGTCTGTTATAAACAAAACAACAAATCTTTAATATAGAGATCAACGTGAATATATCGCGCGCACACACATAAAGATATTTAAATAATATATAAATTACATACAAGTATAAAATTAATAGTTGCATTTACTTATTAACTGGAAAGTTTCTAATATATATTATCAAATGTTATATGTATAATTTATCTGCATATGTAATTTGTATCATTTTTATTATGTATATGTGTGTGTTATAATTATTAAAGAGCACATTACAACTAATGACGTGCGTAAGACGTATTTTTCCTTCATTACGGCTGGTATCAAAATAAAAATTACGACGCAGAAGTATTGATAAGTAAACCAGTGTTGGAAACCAGTTTAGCAATGCCTTCGGTGTGTATGTTAATTGCATTGTGACACACAAGCACGATAGTATATTTTGTCTTGTTTTTACAAGTCACAATTTATTGCATGTGTGGATCTACGGTGCGTGCATACTGCTAGTAAAAGACGTTGTATAGAAAGGATTAAATAATAAAACAATATATAGTGAAACAATAAAGAGTAAAACAAATTATTATTAATTTTCTTCCCAACTGAACGTCGCCCTCGAAAAAGCTTCTATGATTATCTCTCAGTTATATCAGCGTCTGTAAAAAATCACTCTGTAAAAAACCGCGAAGCTAATCGCTATTGCAGCGATTGCTCGAGAATGACATATTCTGATTGAACAGATATGATTTTCTCGAGACCGAAAGGCACATAATCGATGCAACGATTCGGCTTCTCGGTGCCAGGATGGTACGACAAAACCAGTTGCGACGACCAAGTTACGTAAGAGAGATCAATCATTTTAAAATTCACTCATCAATCCTATTTCGTCTTTCGTCTCAGTGAATATATAAGTTATCTCAAAACGGGATTTTGTATGTAATTGTTACATATACTTTCAAACGTTTCACAAATTTTTGTTTGCTTCTATTCGGTTTTAATAAGGAGACGAAGTTGATCAGGAGACGAGAGAGAGCAAATTGAGACACTTATAAAAATGCGCGAAATATTTACTAAATATTTCAAAAAATATTTAGTAAATAACAAATATTTTTATTCTCAATTTATACAAATGTGTATATAAATTATCTTTACACAGCGCGTTTTTCACGATTGTAATATATGCAAAAAAATTAATATAAAAGATAATTCGATTGCACAATTGTAACGTGTTAAAGTTAATTGAAATTTTGAACCGATTTCGCGGTTTTTAACCGTTAGAGTATTGTGGACAAATATATCCGCTCCGGTAAAAACTGCAATAATAATTGGAGTTCGTAGAATTGGACGCGGAGTCAAACGATTAAAAATTATGCTCGATGTATTGCGCAATCACCTAATAGTTTAAGATCGAATATAAAGTTCCGGGCGCAATGCTTGCTTTTGAACAAGCATCGGCTCAGCTGCGTCGCGTTTTGTACTCTAACGGTTTATCCCGGAAAGATTTGATCCGCGGTCTCAATTAATTTTAACTCATTATTAATAATGCGTTCTAATTAACCCTAGAACACACACCTGAGTCTGTGGAACCCTGTGCATTTTTTTACATTTATTTCTAAGGTATAGTTTCGATTGTAAATCAATTATTCGACTTCAGACAGAACTGCGCGAGTTTAAGATTGCATATATTCTAAAAATTTTGCAGATATATGTTCTATGGTCAATGTTGATGAAATTAAGACACTTATAGGATTAGAAATTTATAACGCAAACGAAAGTTCTATTACCTTATCTTATTCTGTTACCTAAAACATATTGTAGATCTCAATAACATCGTTATATAGCTATACAATCACGGTACATATCGAAGTACCATGTTTTTAAAGGTAAGGATTTTCTTTTCATCTCTATTTCAAAGTTAGTGGATTAGAAAACGCACATGAAGCGTGCAATGCCAAAATGCTCTTACTATATAATAATATAGCATATATATATAATATATATATTACATAATTTATAGAACATATGAAAGAATCACAAGTATATCAAAGTAGCTCCTAGCACTACTCTCTAAGTCGTGCCAGTCTTTGTGTCAGCTCGTCCTGCTCCTGGCTTGCAGCCACTGAAGTACCAATACTGCCTAGTTGACCCGATGGTAATTCCATGTTTAACTCCAGTCTGTGAACAAATAAAATCAGTTCAGATTAGAAAGATGAATAATAAAACTTCATTTCTCTTGAAATATTTTTTACAAGTGCAGCAACATATTTTCATAACTTTATCCTCATCAACATTCTTACCCAGCTTCATCTGCAACTTGCTGCATCAACGCATCCACATCGTTCTGAGGTACATTGGTGGTTGTGGTTTGCGACATCGCGTTCTCCATGTATGAGCTTTGCACATCCAAGTCTTCAAATTGGCTCTCAAACTTGTCCATAAGGCCGGAAATTTTTTCTAAATTCATTGACTTCATGGCGGCATCCATGGCTTTGACAACACCAGCCATGGACTGAGTGACTTTGCGAGTGGTGAGTGCAGTTTGCACTCTGCTGGCTACAGCATCCACCCTGGCGCTCATTCTGAGGTAGTTCAAGGCCTGGTTCTTCTGCCGAATCGCATTCTCCGCGTGAATGCGAGCGCCTTCCATGTTACCTTTCTGTATTGCCTTCTTGACCTTTGCTTTCTCTATTTTCTCCTCCTTCTCGCATTTCTTCGAATTTCTCTCCAACTCCTTCACAGCAAACTTCAAATTAAATAAGTTTTCTACATCGTGTTATTAAGGAAAACAGTTCACATTTACACGATGTGGACTTCCAACTGTGTTTGAAACTTGAAAAAGAAGAATTCATGCAAACACTGGTGGTCGAGAGACCATGACCTGACAATCACACTAGTGTGTCTACCTGTTTAAAGTACTTAGACAGTTCGTTTTAAACATAAAATTTATTGTAAAGAGGAATCAAAAACTTGAAGTGACTAATTGTATATTTAAAGGATACTTTCCATCTGAGAGACGGACATGACGGATTGTTCAGCCCCCGTTGTGACGAAATAAAACGAAAACCTAACCTCAGCAGAGAAGATACGAAATTCCGTGTGGTTTTTCGGAGAGCTCGGGAAAGATTCTTCTTTTTTGTCTTTGTCTTATCTCCCAGAAATAGTGGCCAAACTCACTCTACAATTCTCGTCCGAATAAGACTATAAATGTGGATACATCAAGATGCGTTACTGGGCATCAATTGACATTTGTGTCATTACACTTATCTCACGTGAGACTGCTTTACCATGTAGGTGTTCTATATTTATGCGTGACATATGTACTAAAAACCGTGGGGATTTTCAATAGATGGCGGTTGAAAAGATCGAAATGGCGCACGGCGCGCGCTAAAACTTCGAATCAGATCTGCCTACATCGCGGATAGAGAGAAGAAAAATCATTCTTTATACACGATGTTAAATGAGGCGAAGACGAGAAAAAACGGTCCATTCTGAAGATAGATTTAAATCTTTTTTTTCTGTGACGATGTTAATTAAAATTATGTAATGATTGTTGCCGTTAATTTGACTTCTTCCTTTGGTCTTGATTTAACAACATGCCTGACATTTTAACAAGAACCTCGGCTTCGTTTTAAGATCTGTCCATCACGTTTAACATCATAATTCGCAGTCAAAACCGAAGTTTGCGATTTGTTTATAACAATAAAAAATTTTAAAAACACGCAATCGACCATGTTTGAACTCTTATCGGCCTGTTTTATTCAATTATTTAGAGTATTATATAAACTGCTGTAAAATTATGCTAATATTAAGTATATTTTTCCTAAACGCGTTGCGTGCGAGAAATATCGCGATAATTGTTAATGACCGCGGATAAAGACATGGCAAATTGATCAATTACGTCTAAAATCTTGCCGGCACTTTGCGCCATTATCAAGTAATCCTAAGTACAACGTTATTACAATCAATACGGAAGATATCTACAGAATCTAGACGGAAATCGCACTTAATAAAATTATTTTCAAGGAGACTTTTATGAATCGAATTATATATCTGTCATATAAAGAGAAGATGGATGGCGGACAGAAGCATCAGTCATCAGAGAAGGTATCAGTGATGTTGGTTACAATTCTGCCATTTTTTCTGGGTACGTTTTCGATATTTGTCAGTAAGTCGCTAACACACAAGCGCTTCTCCGACAGCTTACAGAATATGTATTATATTTATATTTTTAATATGAGACGTACTGTAATTTATATTTATAATATATTTATTTACGAAGAGCTGAAATGTGTACAAATAATTATCGAAAACTGGTATTAATTAATATTATTATTAATATCTGTTTTTTATTCTGGAAAAAATTTTCGTTTATTTAACAAGAATTTTATTTAACAAGATATACTATATATATAGTACGACAACTAATTTTATACCCACTAGATCCATTATTTGTTCTGATCTCATGCTTCCGCTCGTTATCTCTTATCACTCCACAGCCGCGAACATCGCCGTCGACGGTCCCTATCGTCGGGCCGAATGGACGATACACGGTCCGGAATGCACCTATGACGTTCTCGTCAACATGTCCTTGGCCAACATCGTCCAGGACAACGACAATTTCTGCGCGATGATAGCCACCGAGCTCAAGTGCCGACCGAAGGGTCACGACATTCTCAATTGCCGCTTCGAGAACGCGCGGATTAAACGTCCCGATTCGAAGGACGACAAATGTTCGAACGCGCGCGACTTCGTGCCCACAAGATACAAATTTGTGGGCGAGGAACCGTTCGAGATCCGATTCAATCCGAGAGGCGTCGAGAATCTGGTGGTGCACAGATCGATTCCCAGATGGAGGCTCGACATGATCAAAGTGATAGTCAGCCAGTTGAACATCGGCTTCGACGTGCAGGAACGTCGCGAGAGATTCACCATAATGGAAAACTCGACGGTGGGTCACTGCGAGGTCGACGTTAAGGTCATCCGCGGTGGTTCTTCGGATTCCGAGGAGACGGACGACGATGAAGAGGGCGAGAACTTCGAGATTGGATTCATGTCGCTGACTAACGAGCTAATGCGACCCGTGACAGAGAGATTGCGGGTGGAGAAGGTGCGGCATCCGAAGAAGTGTCCGCGTAGAACGATTTACTTTTTTGGGAATCACGAGGATTACAGTCATGGCGACAAGGATCTTTACATGGACATGGTGAGTTACTGTGAATAAAAATAATAGCAACTAATAAAACAAAACTATATTCTTAGTCAAAACTCAAGCTAAGAGAAAAACTCATCAGATCAAAAGATAATCTTCATCTGAATCTCTATACAAAGCTGAGGATGATCCGAACAAACGTTCGATCACCTTCTTAATTTTATTTGCGACAAGATAAATCACTTTTACCGGTGTGAAATAGGAGCCTTTAAAAAAAGTATCAATGATCGCTTGAATTAAAATCTTTTCTACAAATAATTTTTCAATTGGGATAAAATTTCTCGTTTCAGACTACCTCCGTGAGCCACATTACAATTTCGAAGAACAAATTCGCGTCCTACACGGTATCCGAGGGCGTGATGAAGACGGCAAACAAATCGCGGATTATGCGTCCTCATCAGAACATAAGCCTGAAATTGAAGCGAATCGATCTCGCTCGGCACTCAGTGCCGGAGATTCAAGATCCGGCCTCGACGAGTCTGTTCGCGTTCTCCAATCTCGAGATTATTTCGGAAGATGCGGAATTAAAAAAATAATAATATAAAGTAACACAATTATTCTAAACATGTGTGTATATAAAATTGTAAATAGAACATTCTATATACACATTTCCGAATGTATTTATAATGTACAAAAAAAAAAAAAATCTAAAGCTAATAAAAGCTTGTCACAAAACTAGTGCAGCAACACACTCGAAAATTGACATAATTCTCTATATCATTATAGTGTCTCTCTCACTGAGCGCTTCAACGTCAGCGATTGTTCCTCGTTACAATTCACTCGATGTAGGGAACTAATTTGATTTCATTTAAAGCTCGTGCGTAACGAGTGGTGTCTGCGGCGCGCTTAACGAGTCTCCGGGAAATGTTTGTCACGCGTGTCGTCATTCCACGGAAATTGTCATCTGTCTTATTTTTCTAGCTTTTCAAAGATGACGGTCAAGGATAATGTGTTTGTTTCGTTGTTATTTTTTTTGCAGAAATTTATCACCGAGCATGATCAAAATAAATATTAATAAGCAATTTATTTCTATGAAGAATGATTAAGAAAAACGTTTTTTAAAAAAAGAAAAATTACATGTTTGCTAAAATTGATCTCTTTTTATACTGTGTAAAACTCTAATTGCAACCACCAGAAAAATTAAATTTAAAATATTCACAAAAAAGTTCTCTTCAATATCAAACTAATATCAAACTAATCAAGAAATAAGAACTTATTTTTTAAACGTGTGAATTATCATCACACAAAATAATTTGAACCAGAATAAATTTTGAACTTGAAAAGTCATATCAAATGCTTAATTTGCATCTCTTGTAAGTTTGAATATTACTATGTGTCTTAATTGATATGTTTAAAAAAATATATATTTCGCATACACATCTAGCATTTGGCTCTTAAGAAATTCTTATTTCTTGATTAATTTAAAGTATATCTACGAGATTGTTTTTATTTCTGTACATATACTCTCTCCCCTTTTCTCAAGTGTAGTATATATATATATTATCAACGAACTGTGCGGGTCATATGTAACGTAACATGCGTCACGTCAGGAGTTCACCACACACGCAAAGCGCCATTCAACATAAACGTATTAAATTATGTGTAGGTTCCGATATAAAGGAGCTTGCGAGTGTGAGAGGAGTAGTGCAGGCATTAACGTGTAGCACGTAGTAAAGTGTACATTCTCTTTTGCAAAATGTACTTCATTCTGATACCGTTTTTCCTCGGTAAGCGACCATTTAAATGAGCACAGAACTGTCTTAATTAAATCCATGTGCATCTCATTCAAGACCCAGAGTCAACATCTTCGATTAGTTTAATCGACCGGAGTGTCAATATTGCGATTGGTCAATTCGACTGGCCGCGGTTACACAACAAAATAATCGATCAATCAAGTTAACCGGAGATGGTGAAACTGATTTTCATCTTAAATCGTACATTATACACACATTGTCTACATATCATAAATAAAAAACTTGCGTATGTCATTTTGAAATATTAATAGTTAAGAAAAAACTAGAATTAATACTTAAAAAAAAAATTCTGTCTTGTAAACATCTAAATAAAAAATAATATTGTAGAGATTAAATTTTTTTTTTTTAATTCTGAAAGGTAGTTTCAAATTTCTTAAAGTTGGACAAGTATTCAGACTAATTATTTATCTTACGTCTACCACTTGTAATTCTAGAAAAATTACAAGATTATTATCGTTTTTTAACGATAGCTACACCTAACAGTGTTATAATATTGCATCTGATTGAACTTCCTGTTGTTTTGTTAAGCTGTCAACGTGCTCGTCTTCGAGGCCGACATGGAAGATTGGAAGTTCGGACCGGAATACACGTACAATCTAACGATGAATTACGCAATAAGAACGGACACCCACGATCTCGTTACCAACATGCGACTAGCTTCCACGGTGAAATGCCGTCCGAAAGATTCGGACATTCTTTTCTGTCGTTTGCAGAACTCCACGACGATGGTGTCCCATCTCTTGATGGATCGTAACATGACGCGAGAAATCGAGACGGCGAAAACGTTCGCGATCAAATTTAACGAGCGCGGCGTGGAGAGTCTGCTGATGGAGACGCCGTTCCCCATCCAGGTCGTCACCATTGTCAGGAAGATCGCCAATCAGCTGAGCGTGGGTGTCGATCTCAATGAGCGCAAGATCAGCATGTCACAGTTCATAGCCCGTGAGAACACTTCGATGGGCGATTGCGCCACGCGGTACAGAATCGAGCGCAAAGAGTCTCAATCGAACGACAAGGATAAAGACACCGAATGGATTGCCACCACCGGCTACTGGGCCCGAGTGCTATCAATGACAGACGCGAGACCCAGCGAGACTGTGCTAATCGAAAAGTCCCGAATGGGATGCGTCAATACGCCGCGATATCTCGATTATGCGTCGGGAATCTTGAAAATGGTGAAAATAACAATCTGCGATTGCGTTTCGCCACCGAAAAAGCGGATAATTTTTCTTATTTTTCTGCGCCACATGTATACACGTGACAAAATTCTTTGTTTTCTTTACAGGGGAGATTCTTCAGCAAAATACAGGTCGGCGATCGATTCGAAACATTCACCGAGATAGACGGAAAAGTGAGACCTGCGAATGACGCATCCAAGATATTCTTGTCCGAGGAACGAATTCGTCTAAGTTTGGAGAGCATCGAACCCGCGCAAGACGAACTCCCGTCTGTGTTTCAAGGCGAATTGATCGATTTGAACATCAACAATGACGTACCGAACAACTTCGTCGATTGAAAAGCGATATGTATGAAAGTCGTGCCGTGTTTTATCTACGCGACGCAAACATCTCGTAAAAACAAACTGTAGAACTCGCTTCGGTATCAGATACCTAATCAAATAGAGTGGAACTAGCAACAATTAATAAACATTTCGTAAAACTACTGTTTTCTTCATTATCTAGTTTATTCAGTTAACATAGAAAAGTCCTCATTCCAAAACGCCACAAATCTTCAACAAAAAATATATAAAACTTACTCTTGCATTAGTTTTTATAATGCTAAACCAAATGTGAATCTTGTCTCTTTAGTTTCTCATTGTTTAAACATCACAGACTATTTTAATTTGCATTATTCATTGCTAGATGGTAACAGCTGTTACAAAAAGAAGAGAAGGCGTTATCTTGTTATCTAGTTTTAATAAAATCGAAAAACAATATTAAAATAATATTACTTACATTTTTAAGTAAAAAAAAGAGTGTGGAAATATACAAAATTCGTTTATAAGTATGTAATAAATTGACCAAGTTAAACACATCACACTCTAAAATCATATTTGTAATAAATAATTTTAATAATAATTGTTTCTTTCTTTTATCTTATACTTGTCATCATGTAATAATTAAATTTACGTACGAAATATGTGTCTTCATATTTTTCTTTGAGATTAAAAAATTAAAACTTCGATTTTTCTCAATTGTTTACCAAGTTGTACTTATCGTGTACTTAACACACATGTGATACAAAGCTGCAGAATACCTCTGCAAATACTTAAAAACTCGTAACAAAATTCAAAATAATTTTGTCGACAGCATATTGTTGATAAAATGCAAATGTTTATCATGTACTGTTTAAATATAAACAATTTTAGTTAATTTGTCAGAAAATTGTTTCAAAAACAATAATGCTATATTTTTTTTCTATACACGGTCATTCAGTATTCGAAGAATGTATTTCATAAATTGCTTAATAAGATCCGTCAATGTATAATGTAGGTAATTGCTATAAAAGCAGTACAAGATCTTAAAACTAAAACGATTTCGTGACAGGATGAGAGTGTATCTTCAACCGTTCATATCTTTGTTCTTAGGTAAGTTTGTTATTACAAGTTTATATATATACATGTATCTTCTTGTAGCTTTAAAATACATTCTACTGTAATTTTGTATTTTATTATATATATTTTAGATTAAGAGTTTTTAAAATTATATATATATTTTATCTTTTTAAAATATATCTTTTTTATATACACAAAATTTCAATAAAAAATATTTTCTGTATATTCTCTTTTTCTCTATTTTAAACAATTTATTTTTGTATACATATAGTATATTTTTCTCTCTATATATATTTTATATAGACAAATGTTTGCAACGCCAGCATTGCTTTGCATAGATCAGCAGCTACATGGAAATCCTGATCTGTTATCTTGATGTTACTTTAAATAGCTGTCCACATTCCTGTAAGAGAATGGTGTGTGGAAATATGGATCTGAGTACACATATCAGTGTTAACATGTTACAAGGAAAGATTGCTACTGTGCATCCATTACAGTATATTTAAATTTGACAGTCTTTTTCAATGTATTCTCGAAGAGACCTGATAGTTCAAGCATTAGATAAAAAATGTTTCCTAAATTATTCAATATATAAAAAAACCTTTTAAAAACCTCTTAACTTTTTAAGAAAAATCTGAGAACTATTCTAATTTGTATGAAAAATAGAAAAATGTCTTTATCAATGAAAGAAAGAAAATAGCTCTCTAAGCTGCCACTTGTGATACGTCAACAACGTTACACATGACGTGACAGCGAGGTCAACAACTTTCTGAATAAACTAAAGAACATCAGCAACGCTCTCTTCGAGCTGCATTGCAACGAGAAGAACATCGAGAAGATGTCGTCTCCTAATCGACATGGGCATGTGTGATCTCTTCTGAGATAGTGGCTGAACGGTTATCATCCCAGTGCAACCTTCACCGATATGAGCTCACATCGTGCTTATTGTAGAACTAGAGAATTGAAACGATATGAGTTCAAGGCTA